>VSMD01089791.1:0-44922 GCA_008750895.1 Mirza zaza
TTGACAAGCTAGCAAAAGGCTTGAAAAATGGTAAAGCACAAACATTAGAAATTCACAGTGGTTTTAGCAAATTTCAAATAAGTAACTGAAAAGTCAAGAAGGCAATATATTAATGTAAAACCACGAAAGAACATCAGCACCTCCTACTGATAAAGAACAGTATTACTTTAACCAATTTTCAAAAGTCTATTCTTGCAATCTAAATTTTAATAAACAAAACTTTTGTAGTTTAGACTTTATTAATACACTCTTGATACCATTTACCTTTCAATTATAAATTGATTTCCTTTTCATTTCATATATAAGCTTTTTATTAATCCATTAAAGCACGCTATTGCTGAGAAATAGATATAATCAACTGTAGAGATACATGATTATATGGCACCTACCACTGAAGGTTGAAGGATTATAAAAATAGAACAAATGGAATAAACAAGAGTAAAATGGAAATAAATTGAGATGGGACTAAGAATTTATTTGGGAATAGCTGAAAAACACTTTTGATAAACTAGAGAATGCTTTATTACCTATAGTTCCTACCAACCAGAGAAGGATAAATAAAAAGACCTTATTAAAGGTCCTCAAAATCAATTAATACTACATCAAGGCCACAAGGCTTATGATTTCAACATTTATTTTCTAAAGGAAGAAAAGCACAAGTATTTTTTTTAAACTAAAATTGAAAATAAAGAAAAAGTCTCAAATTAAGAGTTTTCCTTAGGATTTTTGCCATAAGGCTTCTGAAATTTAAGTCTGAGGCACTAGCAAAAAACTGATGCTCCAAATCAATACATGTATACATTCATATATACTGCATTCACTGAACAACTACTAAAGTTGACAAGCACCTACTGTGTGACAGAAACTATGTCAGGTACTGTGGCAGACAGAATAACAACTCCCCCTAAAGATATCCATGTCCCAATTCCTGGAACCTGTGTATATGTTACCTCACATGGCAAAAAGGACTTGCAGATATGATCAAATTAAACACTCCGAGATGGGGAGATTATCCTGGATTATCCAAGGTGGGCCGAGTGTAATTGCAATGTTCTTGTAAAAGGGAGGCAGGAGGGTCAAAGAGAAAAAGATGACAATGGAATAGAGTCAGAGAGACTGAAAAATGCTAAGCTGCTAGATTTGAATATGGAAGAAGGGGGCAGAGAGTCAAGGAATGCAGGCAACCTTTAGAAGGTGCAAAAGGAGGCCGGGCGCGGTGGCTCAAGCCTGTAATCCTAGCTCTCTGGGAGGCCGAGGTGGGCGGATCATTTGAGCTCAGGAGTTCGAGACCAGCCTGAGCAAGAGCGAGACCCCATCTCTACTATAAATAGAAAGAAATTAATTGGCCAACTAATATATATAGAAAAAATTAGCCAGGCATGGTGGCACATGCCTGTAGTCCCAGCTACTTGGGAGGCTGAGGCAGCAGGATTGCTTGAGCCCAGGAGTTTGAGGTTGCTGTGAGCTAGGCTGACGCCATGGCACTCACTCTAGCCTGGGCAACAAAGCGAGACTCTGTCTCAAAAAAAAAAAAAAAAAAAAAAGAAGGTGCAAAAGGCAAAGAAACAGACTTCCCCAGTCTCCAAAAGGGACCAGATCTGCTGACAACTTGACTTTAGCAGTGAGACTGATGTTCGATTTCTGATTCCAAAATAAGACAATAAATTATTGTCTTAAATCACTAAGTTTGTAGTAATTTGTTGCAGCAGTGAGAGCAGAGAGAGACAGCAGTGTAGTAATTTGTTACAACTAATAGAGGTAGCATGCAGAAAAGGAAGCTGAGTGTCAGCTTATAATTTACTGGGGCAAATAAGACACAGAAGCAAAATACAAAGTGGCAAATGACTTAAAAGGCATAGAGTTAAAAGCTATGAAAGTTCAGAGGGAAATATTACTGCTACTAAGATAGCATTTGAACTGGATCTTAAAAAGATGGGTGGTATTTAGATGTGTCGAGATAGATTGAAATGGCATATGAGTCAAGGGAAAAGTCAACAAAGAAATTGAGGGCAGGAAAAAAGGATATAAATAGGAATCAGTGTTATTCTAGTTTGGCTGGGATGTCAAATATGTAAATACTAGTTGGACAACAGTCACTGAAAGCCTTAAATACCTAGCTAAGGAGCCTAAAATTCCTTTTGTAGACAAAGGGCAATAATGTTTCTCAATATGTGACTGGAGCTGTTCCTTGAAAACCACAAGTAGCACTCCAAAACAGATTTATACTTCAGAAAGTTAGCTTGGTGGGCCATGCAGTTAAGAATAGAAGGTGACACTGATGAGTGACTAGTTTGGAAGATATAACAATATTCTTGGCAGAAAATGCCGAGAGCCTGAATTACGGTGATGGCAGTGGGAACGAAGAAGATAAGATACAACAGACATGGAAAAAGATCAATGGGAGCAGGATGTGAAGGAAAGGGAGAAGCCAAAGATATCAAAAGGCTTCAAAAGCAAATGATTAGAAGGACTGGAACTGACAGTACCATAAAAGAGAAAAACATAAAACAGAGTATGGAGTTAAGATGATCAGATGTGGGCAGGCCTTTCAAAATAAAATGGGGGAAATGAGTTTAATGGAAATTTTTTTTTTTTTACTATAGGTACTAATATTCAGATGCTTCTAATGATAGAAGTATCTGTGATAAGACAACATCAAACCTAAGTAATACATTTTGGCCTATGGTATATTAATGTATATCGGCATTAGACATTTTTTCAGTCTCTTGTGAAATTACCTACTACAACAACACCCCAAAATCCCATCACTTCTCGAACACTAAGAAGAATTTCATTTGAAAGGCTAAGGTACATACTATAAAAGATGGCAAATTTACCAAAGTAATGTTACTTTGTGAGAAGACAGTCAATTAGCCTTCTCCAGAAGACACCATTTCCAAATTCTAAAAGAAAAATGTAAATATCAATGAAAGACAATAGAAAGTACTTCTAACATCTTGTGATAAAAATGAACTAACGGTAAAACAATATGAGACAAAAAATGAAACTGGTTAAGTTCCCTACATTTTCATTCTCCCTCTTTCCTATCTTTCCTCTCTCTCTTTAAAACACACATTCCCCCCAAAACATACCATTATCTCCATATTCAAGTCTAACAGCTAAACCAAGAAGCCAGTCAATTGCTTCTTGTCGATCTTGAATCTTGAAAGGACAGTTAACATCTCTGAGATACTGTGAGAAAAAAAAATTCAGTTTCATTATTATCCTAAAGTCAAGGAACCAAAAGAATGGTACAGTTGAAAGAGACCTTAGTTTGGCTCTCTAAGGATTTCTTATAGCATTTATATTACTACACTTTTGATGTGATTACATAACCCAAAGAAAGGAAACATTTAAGCGTACCATCTTAAGAAAAAAATGAATTATTTCCATCATGCTTTTTGAAATTTGAACTGATCTAGAACCACCTCCTTACTTTATGGATGAGAAAACTGAGATCTAGAGATACTGATACTTGCCAATGGTTACACAACTTAGATCTGGGACTTGAATCTAAATTTTCTGATTCCAGGTCTCAATACACATAGAACAATTAAATAAAAAAAGACAATTTAAAAAAGGAGGAAGTACAAATAAGTCAATTATTATCTAAACTTTAACTTTCATATTACAGAAATGCCACTGAATAGAGCAAGGCCATGTTAACACAGAAGAAGGGTGTAACTATTTTAAGTAAACATCAGAAACTATATATCCAGATGAATGTCCTTCAAATAAGCCTCTTAAGAGCTTAAAATCTAATTCCGGTACAGTGTTACTAGTCAAAACTTCCACAACCGCCTTTTGGAAATCCTTTCAGGGATAATTAATGAATTAGTAACTTTTAGCCGTAACTTATTTTCTAATCAAAAATGTAATCCCCTCATTCATAAGATTTGGCTATGATCCAAAAAGAAAATCTACTTCAAACTATAAAACTAAGGATATTTAAAAGATGTAACTCATGATCTAAAAGTAATTCCAAAAGGGAAGTTCCAAATATGCTTTAAGCAATGACATAACCATTCCAAAGAAACCAACTTGAAGGGTAATATCTGTTTGCATAAGTTTTGATACATTTATGTTTAAGTTATCCTACTTTACATCAGAAAATTTTTCTACATTTTCCAAATACCCTTCTACATGTAGAACTTTGTATTATTTTGTACATATGAATGAGCCATAAGATGTAATATAAACAAATATAAAATCCTAACAATATATTTCAAAGTCTTAAGAAGCCCATTGAAAACTTCAAAAATACTTTTTTAAGAGCAAAGGAAAATAATCCAGTAGTAGTATAGGCGGTGGCAATAATAAGCATACAGCAGTTGCAATGGGCCAAGCCCTTTTGTTAACAGGTATATCACTAACAAAAAATCCACCCCTATGAGACAGGTACCATTGTTACTACCATTTATTGATGAGAAAATTGAGGCAAAGAAAGGTTAATAAACTTGTCCAAGGGTCATTGCCCTGGTATACAATTTATATAATCCCCTAATTCATAAAATCACTGATTGTAAGGAGAAAGTTAGGGACCTATCACATTACTCTACCCAATGAAAAACTGAGCCCTTCTCATATTTTTAAAGGAAAGTATCTTACTCAAAGTAATATAGCTGATGAAAATGTTTAATGTAAGTAATGACATTGTAAAATGTGATTTTTATACTAATTTTAAAACCATTTCTTTTTTTCAAAAATGTTACTAAAATTAAAGTCAAAGAGAAAATTATTCTAGCCGTAAAAATATGATATACACACAGACCTTTTCAGGACTATTTCTACTACACAACAGGCATATCTATAAACTTTAAATATAACCATAAACATGATGTGGTTCTACTTTTCAAGCATGTCAATAATGTCTTTTTTTTAAA
Source organism: Mirza zaza (assembly GCA_008750895.1). Taxonomy (NCBI): domain Eukaryota; kingdom Metazoa; phylum Chordata; class Mammalia; order Primates; family Cheirogaleidae; genus Mirza; species Mirza zaza. The sequence continues at coordinate 4,884 of VSMD01089791.1, forward strand.
TATAGGAGATAGTACTATAAATGTATTATTGCTATTTTTTTAGTCTAATATAAAAATTCTAATTTTGGCCATTAAATGAAAGTCAAGTATTTACCATTTATGGAATATACATCATTATTTATTTAAGAAACTTGATGTTTCTGGAGAAAATTATTTGCATCTAATATTAAAAGCTTGGTAGGAACAGATAATATAATTTGTTCTAAAATCAAAAGAAACATGGTAAGAAAAAACCTACATCCCTGAAATCCAGCTTTCTTAACACTGATCATTATTATTTATCTTAAAAGAGTAAAGTAACTAAAAGCTTATCTTTATAAAAATTCTTACAAAAGCTCTCTGTATTTTCATCTTACTTCCTAATTCATTACCTTTTCAAAGAACTTGGGCCAGTCACTGCTGTGGATATTTCTTAAATTACCTCTGTCTTCAATCTTGTAGTGTCTGATTTTCTGGTCTTCTAGCCAAACAATAAAGTTTCTAAATTCTGTTTCATCTGCAACAAAAAATATTGCATTAGATAAAATACTTCTTTCTCCACAGATAAATGGATCCTGTGGAATTTTTTTAACCTCAGAATACTAAATTAACTGAGCTGACAGAAGTACGAGTTGAAAGGATAGGCTCTGGAGCCACAGATCAACAATGATCTGTTCAAATCTTGGTCTGAATTCAAATTCTGGGTCCAGACACTTAGTGGTTGTGTGAACTTGGGCTAATCACCTATATTTGCTGTACCTGAGTCTTCAGCTACAAAATGAGGGTAATAATAGTTTACTTCATAGAGCTGTTATGAAGATTAAATGAAATAAATGTGGATTAAAACAATGCCTGGCATAAGGTCTTGCATTTAAATGTTATTAATATTCCAGTTCTTTTGGGAGCAGAAGGGAGAGACTGAGCAAACTTAAATTTATGGGAAATAAAGTAAAATAATAACTAATAACAAAGTATAAGAAATTAAATAACAAAATTCAGAAAGACAGACACTGTAACTACTATTATTATGTAATGTTATCTGTATATGAAGTACATACATTTTTTATTTTAATCCTGCCCACACTCTTTTGAGGTAATATTCCCATTTTACAGATGAGACAATTGAGACTCAAAGATTCAAATCCAGATCTAGGCTCTATTGTCACTAACCCTTTCTTGCTAAAGTAGAAAAACAACATACTGTAACTTGATACGCTTCTACAGGAGATCAATAAAACACTGTTATTCTGTTTAGAAATTACTTTCAATTTCTGAGTCAAATCCAAGCTTCTATTATGATGTTTGAGAATTATACAATGGTCTGAGTATCACACTTGTACTTGATCGCTCTCAAATTTACTAGTCTACAACTGGCCAGGAACTACAGAAGGAAATGAGTACTGGAAGGTAACGGAGTTATGCTGAGTAGCAGTGTTATTACTTTAAAAAATGTTAATGCTGTAAAATCCCAAATAACTTTGTATTTACAGTTCAACCTCCCTGCTAATCTGCTACTAACTTTTTTGCACGACCCACAGAACGTAATTAGCCCGTTACTATACGTACTTACCCTGCCACTGCCGGTCCTAGATTTCACTGTGTACTGTCTAGACCTCAAACTGTTTCGTGGGTTTTGACTGCCCCCCGACCCCGACCCCGACCCCTTAGCTCCTGGCAGGCAGTGACCTAGCCTTCAAGTTACTCAGCACCTTCCTCAGAATCCAGCACCGTGCTGGCCCGTAATAGCAGGTGTTCAAGGTATCATCCGATTACAAGGAGTTCAAGATTAAGTAAGGAAAAGCAAGGTTTTCCTTTTTGTGTGCTGAGGAGGTAGTGTGTGGGTGGCAGTGGTGTATGGAGTTAACCAAGTGCAGAAAGTGGAGATGCCGAGGCTGGAGCGGGTGAGGGGGCTCTGAAGCCGGGGGCGCGGCCGGGGCGGGAGGGGGCTGCAGAGAGCCGAGGTGCGTGGCGGCCTGGAGGACAGGGGCCCAGAGGCCCCCGGGGCACACAAGGCCGCCGAGGGTCCCGGAGGGGAGTCCGGGTGGTAGTGCTAAGGGAGGGACTTCCGCCCGGGTCAGGGACACGCGACCGGGCCGGGGCGGCCGCCTCACCTTTGCAGTTGAAGCCGGCAGGGTTGTGGTAGTCGAGAGCCGTCAGCTTGCGTCGGAACATGGTCCCCGCTTCTCGCTCTGGACCCCCGGGCCTCGGCCGGGAGAGGAGAAGCGAGGTGGAGCGGGCGGCGCAGGCACCGGCGACGCGGCGAGAGGGCGGGCTGGCGCCGGGACGCTCCGGAATGACGGCGGCTTTCGCCAATCGTCGCTTAAGAACGGCGGCCCCCGGCAAAAACGCACCAATCGCGGCTCTGGTTGGGAAGGCGGGGCCACGGCGGGGCACGTCGACGCTCAAATAAACTTTATTGTCAGCTTCCCAGTTGTACAATAGGCAGAAAGCAACTAGGAAACTGGTTTCCTCCACTTCTTGACACAGCGGTGCAGAGAATAGTATATAGAGGTTTTTTGCTATCGGCTATCCTGCTCGTTGGATTATAGAATTACTGTTTAGTAGTTTGAGTACATTCATTCACTTATTTATTGCTCCTCCTACATAATAGGAGCTCTTCTAACATTGCTAAGACAAAGACTAAAAAGCAAGGTCCCTGTAGTAAGATGCTTGCAGACTAATTGAGAGTAAGCCACAGGTTAACATAAAACTGCAATACTATGTGATAGTTCCAGATATCACTAGCTACTGAGTGAAGTCAGAAATTGGGAGTCCTCCCTTTACTCCTGTCATCCTTAGTCACAGCATCCAATAGGTCACCAATTCCTGCCATTCTGTTTCTCCTAACTCTCAATTCTCTCACCTCCTCCCTGACCTCATTGATAACTGCCACAAATCGGGCTCTCATCATTTTTGCTTACTCTAATTATCTAACTAAGATCAGTCTTGCCTTCTCCAATCCACTCCCCTCATCCACCTCACACCCTACAACAAGAGTGATTCTCTAAAGCAAAAACCTGCCCATAACTTTTTCTGCTTAGTATCTCTCAGTGGTTCCAGGATGCCTCCCAGAAATATTCAAAATTCTTATTATATTTAAGATCCTTCCTGAGCAGTCCCCCTGATTTTCAGAGACAGCAGTGAGGAAGACAGACCAAGCCCCTACTTCCTTGGAGTTTCAAAGGCTAATGAGGGAAATAAACAATCAACAAATAAGCAAGTATGAACTATTGCTTGAAGGTAGTGAGAAGTTCACCATGCAGTCAAAAGGGTAACTTATTTTGAGGGAAGTGGATGTACAAAGGCAAAAAATGAGCAACAGGGCCCAGAGGGGCTAGAGTTTCTGGGGGCTGGAGGGTGGGAAAGAATGACAGCTGATGAGACTATAGCCAAAGGCAGGGGTCTGATTAAGAAAGGCCTCTCAGCTGGCGTGGTGGCTCATGCCTATAATCCTAGCACTCTGGGAGTCTGAGGCGGGAGGATAGCTCAAGGTTAGGTGTTCGAAACTATCCTGAGCAAGAGCGAGACCCGTCTCTACTATAAATAGAAAGAAATTAGTTGGCCAACTAGAAATATATAGAAAAAATTAGCCAGGCATGGTGGTGCATGGCTGTAGTCCCAGCTATTCAGGAGGCTGACACAGAAGGATTGCTTGAGCCAAGGAGTTTGAGGTTGCTGTGAGCTAAGCTGACGCCAAGGCACTCTAGCCCAGGCAACAAAGTGAGACTCTGTCTCAAAAAAAAAAAAAAAAAAAGCCCCTCATAATAAACTAACAGGAGCTAATGAAGTTCTTGGGGGTAAGTGAACTATATGTGTTTCCTTTCATCTCAACACGATTTTAATTAAACACTGTGTTAGCATCTATGGAGCATACAAATGAGTAAACTATAGTCTATTTTCAGGAAGTTTAAGTATAATAACAAATAGATGTGTAAATAAATACTTATAATCTAGAGTTAGAAAGTGATAAGTGAATTATGGGAAATACAAAGTGTACTGTAAGGCCAGAATACACTGTAAGATAATCTATATTTTGCAAGTAAGATACTTAAACAAAGTTTTAAAAAGTTCAAGGGTGTCTCAGTTCCAATAAAATTTGATCAAAGTTACAGCTGTAATCAAATACTAGGTGCATGCTAGTTGTATAATTAATGAAATACTAGCCAAAAAATAAGAAAAAAAACCTATCAAGGAAAAGAAAATAATAAACAAATACATATAATTGCAAATAATGCATTTCTTTTAACAAAAGGGAAAAGCAACTCTGACCATTTGTTTCCTGAAAGTGACCCATTACTGCAAAAAACTAAGCTGTTTGCTTTTGGCCTAGTCTTTATTTCAGGGCCCCAAGTTGTCAGACACTTGAGACTGTCCCTGGTCATCAGCCTGAGCCATACTTAGGGGTGGAGAAGTTGGAGGAAGATTCAGATGCAGAACACTGAAGGGACCCACCAGACTTGGGCAAGTGGTAGAACAAATTTTGGAAAACAAGTGTAGCTTATTATAAATATTCGATCTCTTTTTATTTTAAAAACCACTTGTCTTTTTTTCTCTGAATTTGAAGGAGTCAAATTGGCCTATCCTGAATGAAGTGTCCAACAAGAAGTGAATTGCAGATAATCCCATTTCTGAAGACCAAGCCCTCTATGCACTGCAAGAAGGGGAAACTGAACTTTATTATCCAATGACCTGAGCTCCAATCTAATGGTTGATCAGGGGTTTGATAGACCATTAATCCATCTGTTGAATTATTCAATAAAGTTTTTAAGTGTCAACTGCATGCCAGTCTTCTAGGCACTTTGGAGGTATCTGACAGCTAATAAACAATAGTCTTGACCTTAGGGAGCTAACCATTTTGCAGGGGAAGACAAACAGCACAATCATAAATAAGTAAATTATTTACTATTTTAGCAGGTGCTAAGTCCTATGGGAAAATCATAACAAGGTAAGGGGGTAAGGAGCAGGAGTGGAGATGGCTGGGAGAGTGGGATATGGTAAGGGTTGTGGTTTTAGATGGGACAGTTAGATTAGGCCTTACTGAGTAGATGAAGTGTAAAGAAAGGCTTGAAGGAGGTATGGACAGGAGTTAGCCACATACGTGTCTGGGGGAGGAGGGTTCTATATAAGGTAAGAATGGTTTTAACATTTTTAAATGGTTGAAAAATCAAAAGATGAATAATATTTTGTGACACATAAAAACTATATGGAATTCAAATTTCAGTGTCCATAGGTAAAGTTGTATTGGAACACATCCATGTCCATTTTCTTACTGGCTGCTTTGGTGCTACAATGGTGCCATAGAATAGATGCAACAGAGACCATATGGCTCACAAAACCTAAAATATTTGCAAGAGTATATATATTCTCAGAAATGTAGGGGTGGCAATTTCAACATTATTACCAGGGCAACACATTATCAAGAAAGACAACCATCAGAGGTACGAGTCACTCTTTGAATGTTATCTTCACAGCTTGTAACATTTTTTAAAGTCTTGGCAATTTTACTAGATGCCTTTGTTCAAATTATTCTTCCAAAGACAGTGAACAGAACAAGTTGATAACACTTAGGAATATCCACAAAAGTCTTTATAGTGCACAGAAAAACAAGTTTTATATTCTAATGAATGCTATCAATTGAACACTCCATGAAATCAGATTTGTTTGAACACATTGTATAATGCAGGAAGGTCTCTCTACTTGGGGGAGCCTCCTGAAGACAGAACATTTCCTTCATCTCTTTCTATGAATCTTTTTATTAAATATAAAGACTTGCTTTTTTTTTTCATTAGGGTCAGTCTTTGGAATTTCATGATTTTGTATTAAAAGCAAAAAGCAGGGCAGTGGAGCTCAATGTTATTGGTAGAAATGGAATAGGAACCTACATAGTCATACAAGGAACAGAAAGCATTCATAGTCCACAGCTGATACTGCAGGGGAAAGCTTGTCTAATGGTGACAACAACACAGAGGAAAACACAGCCAAGAAGTAGAGAGAGGCCATTCCCAAAAACATCTGCCGAGGGGCTAGATGCAACTTTTCAGATATGCAAGCCAATAAATTCCTTTTTGTGCTTGAGCTAGATTGGTTTGGGGTTTTATCACTTACAACTGATGTAGTCCTAATGTGAGAACGAGGTCCAGAGAGATTTAAAAGAAATGATCCACAGAATTGGTGGGACTCAACATGGGTTGAGAATGAGACAGATGACTTAGGAACCTCTGGAAGGTTGAGCATCAGAGAGGTGATGAAGAGTGGATCCCCACATAGATACAGGAGGGCTGGTAGGAGGGAACTAGTCTTGGGAAGCTGAAGAATCAGGTTCTGGACCTGTTGAGTTTGAGGTGATGGTAGATGTGGCCCATAGTCACTCCTGAGATGCCAGGAATGAACATGAGTGGGTGGACATGACTAGAGATGTCCATCGAAGAGTTGTCAGCATAAATTTGTAGTTGAAACCATTACAATGAGCTCCCGAGGAAAGAGGGAAAGAAAAGAGGGCTGAAGACTATATCTTAGGAAAACCCAGTATTCGTATTCAAGTGGGAGTAGAAGGAAGAGTCTTGGAGTATGGGAAAAGTGGTTGGAGAGATAAAGAGAACAAGGAATATGTAGTGTCCTAAAAAAGTCCTAAAAGAGGAGAGGGCTTGGGGAGGCAGGGTTGGTGGTGGAGCAACAGAGATCAACATTTGGATGATAGAATTCTGTGGATGTTTCCCCTAAAAATTAGAGAAAAGCCACCTCTGAATGCAGGAAAGCAATAAATGAATAAGGCAGAGATTGAGATATTGTATATTAATACTGTTGGCTGACATACAGCCAAACCTGTATTGTCTTCTTTACAGATTTCCTGTGCATATTCCTGTTCTCTCTCCACTTTCCCTAGCAACTCAGTGAACTCGCAGATTTGCTAACCCTGAGATGCCCACCAAGGCGTGGCCATTTCCCTTTGTTTCCAATTTCTGAGAACTGGTCTTTCTCCCAGATGGTAGGAGTTAGGCAGGGGCTGCTACTGTAGGGATACTTGTAGTGCTGGGTAGTCTGGTCCTCACAAAACCTTTGACCATTTTGGAAAAGGAATTGGCCTGACAGGCAAGCTCCAAACGGCAGGCTTTACTTTGGGGCCGACCTCCCAGGGTTCTAAAACCACCGCATCTAGTTTAGCCTGCAAGCTACAGAGAAGGGGGGGCGGAGACTGGAGCTCCTTCAGATTTGCCCTGATCCCACCATGGCTTTCAGACCTCTGGATATTTTAAGTAAAATTCTATTTTGATGGAAAACACAGGATATTCCATCTTCCCCTTCAAAGTCTCTCATAGCTATTCTGTGCTCGTGACATGTGAAATCCTGGGTAGCTGACGATGGGTCAACTAAGGTGGATGTCAGACCTGGGTAAAGAGTGAGGGTGGAGAACATCCACTCATCTGTTCTGCAGGTATTTATTGAGCATCTCTTTTGTACCATGCTAGACACTGGAGATACAACAGTGAAGAAGACAGACCTGATCCTCCCCTTCACGGAGTTTACAGCCCAGCAGGGAGACAGGAAACAACAACAAGGCAAAAAAGATAGAGACCAACAGAAAGGGATCTACATTCAATAGGGTGTTCAGAGGAGGCTGCATGTATTTTATAATCTCAGCTGGTTATAAAATATGAGCTGTTGCTGGATTTCCAAAGGAGGGAAAGGGGCAGAGCGCGGGCAAAACATGAGCAAAAGGCCCTTTGTCAGGGCACGGGGAAGACCAGGCCGGGGAGGGCAGTGAGCCAGCAAGTGGGGGAGGTGCTGGTGGTGAGCCAGGAGGGTGTGATGGAATAGAGGGACAGCCTGGCAGGGGCCTGGAGGCCAGGGCGAGAAGTAGGGACTTTATTTCATGTCCAACAGAAAGCTGTTGAAGGTTTGAAATGGGTGACAAGCTTGAGACTTGGGCTGTAAGATCCTTCTGGCTGCCGTGTGGAGAACAGAATGTAGCTGGCAGAGAGTAAGAAGCTGAGAACCAGTTTAGGAGACTGTCGCAGGGGCCAGGTAAAGCGGCAAGGGTAAGTGTCAAAAGCTGTGTGCATTGTCTAGTAGCATAAGGTATGGGAGATTATCTGTTGAAAATTGCACTCTACTCCCTTTTCAGCCATCATCTAGGTGATTGAGAACCAGCTGTATGAACTGTTGACCTTCATACCTCCCACTGACTACCCGACATTGCTAGAAGAGCAGGACAGCCATTTGCATAATTTTCCAATCATAAAAAAATAAATTCTAAGGCTGAGAGAATGAGCACATTAGAAAGAAAGGAAGAGATATAGCTGCTATCAATCAAGACGTATTTCCCAGCTATACCGTTGTGACTCTTAATTCAAATAGATTTTCCTATTTTCCAAAGAGATGCTGATCTCAATTCCCATCCTAGGCTCAGAAAAATCAAGGCAGTTTCCCGCTACATCTTTTCTTTTAAAAAACTCCCTGGAAAATATTGTAAATGGGCTACTATATTGGGGTTTAATAATAAAAAGGAAACATTTTGCTGTTTATACTCAATTCTACTTGAACACATTGTTTCTCTTTATTTTGCGTGTTTGCTGGGTCATTCCTACTTTAGCTTTGGCCGATAAGAGCAGCAGCTGCCTGGGAGTTGAGCGCTGAGTTTCTAATATTCAGTGCTGGGCACAAGTATTAGCAAATGCCAAGGAAAAGCAATCTTTCCCATCCCTTCCTTTCCAGCTGTAATCACACTCAGTTTCCCTGATGGCATTGGTGGAACCTGACGCCTGACCTCATTGGTCCCCCCCCCTGCCAGGTCTGCTGGTCCTCTCCACCATACGGGAACATCTCACTGCTCCCATACCAACCAGTGTCAGGAACTCCACCTCTGCACCCTCTGTGGCCCAGGGAACATTGACCCTCTGCCACGGTGTAGCCTATGAAACTGAGCCGCTCAGCCCCATCTGCCTACCTCACAGACTGCCAATGGGGGCCCCCCTCTTCACACTGCAGCATTGGAGACCACGTGCCCAACAGATGAACTTTTGGGAGACACATTCAAACCATAGTACCTCGCTTTGGGGATCTCATAGACCAGCAGTTCTCAAAGACTGGTCTCTGGACCAGCAGCCTCAGCCACAGCTGGAAACTCGCTGGAGCTACACGTCCTCCAGCTCCACCCCAGACTCGCGGACTCTGAACCTCTGAGCATGGGGCCAGCCATCTGTGTTTCCACAAGCCCTACAGGGGACCCTGCTGTGAGAGATTGAGAACAGCTGTCCCGGGGAACGTTGTGGGCTTCCTGTGAGCTGACCTCTTCTACACAGGCATTCGGAACTCTGCTCGCTTCCCCTCAGGACTGTTCATTTGTTCTTGCTCAGCCGCCGAGACCTGAGTGGCAGCCGAGGCACAGCCCTGCGTCCCCTGCAGCTTGCACACAGGATCCCCAGAGAGGCAGCTTTCATCTGGAAGCATTTCTTTCCCACTTCTATTGTTTCCCAACCTTTCAGTCACTGAGTTGATTAAATCCAGACTAAGAAATAGGCCAAATTCTCTGTTCCACAAAAACTAATTACCTTCTCTGTCCTCCTCTGTTCTAGCCTGTGTGTTTTTCTGGGGGGCTCTTTTCCTTCTTTTTCCAAGCACATGCCTCTGTATTGTCCTATGGCCTTCTTCACTGGGCAGGTGCCCCCGATTTTGGTACAGGTACATGCCCTAAGATAAGAACCTCTGTCCCTGGAGGGAGCAGCATAGGAACTTCTAAGGTGGGCCAGCTTTGCTCAGCTATTGACACTGCATTCCTTCAGGGGTGTCTTTATCTTTACTCTCGATTTATACTCTCACCTTTGGTGATTTCAGCTATTCCGTGTCTTTTCCATGGCTTCATCTTTCTACCTGTCAGTGAAGCCTCAACCCACCTATTCAATCCCCACCTCCCAGAAAAGCTCCAATTTTGCATTTCTTGGAATAGCCCCATCATCTGCACCTCAGAGCCCGCTTGTCCGAGACTGAACGCACCACCTTCCACAATAAACCCCCTTGTTCTCTCGCATTTTCATCTCAGCTAATGGAACCGAAGTCTAATGTACCATCCAGGCTAGAAACTCTCCTCTCTCCCTCCTCCCCACATTCAATGGGTCCCCAAGGCACAGTAGTTTTACCTCTTCATCATGAACTTTCCTTCTCTTCATCCTCAAAGCCACTTTCTTGGTGAAGGTCCTCAGCCTCTGTTATTGAGATCACAACTTCCTGGCTGTTAGTCATTTGCACCCACTCACCACTCAGCTGGAGTAGAATTCTAAAGAACAAATCAAATCATGGCACCTGTCTGCTAAAACTTTTTCAGGGGCTCTATGCCACCTCCACCGTAAAGCCCAACACCTTCTCCAACAAAGCCTGTGACCACTTGGCCTCAAACTTCCTTTCTTTCCCTTGTTCCCAAAGCACCCTGGACTCCAGCCACATAGAACCACTTGCTGTTCCCAGAACATGCTGGGAGCTTTCCTGACCCAGTTTCCTGGGACTGAGAGGTCTCCCTGCCTTCATCCTTTCCCAGCCTGGTGCATTCCTGTCACCCTTTATATCTCAGTTTCGACAGCAACTCTGTACAGGTTTTGCTGATTTTCCCCACATCCGGCCAAGCCTGGATGCTATCATCTGTGCACCTTCTGGAGCTTTTTAACAAGGGCCTCTGTAGAGCTGCTCCCAAGTAGGGGCGGGATCCCAAGGGGCTGTCTCTCATTCATCCGGCCTTATGCAGATGCTCATGTCAAACCAACACTGGAGTGGCCTACAAGGATCAAATTTTCCTGGTGGGCTACTTTATAGCTGCAGAATCCCCACATCCCTCACACTCAGAGAGTTATAAACACAGTTCCACTCAGCCCTAAAAAAGCTAGAATCCCAGAGCAGGCCCAATATTTTGTCCCAAGTCACCAGGGCACTGACTCTGCCCACACCCCATACCCCCTGGGAATCCCAGACTGCACTCACCATCTTAGTAGGCTCAGAACCCAAACTGTCTACTATTCTGTCACCTTCCTTAGCATAACTTTACTAGTTCAGAGACTCTTGTCCTGGGAGAGCAAGGTTGCAAATCTTCATGTTTCATTGTAAGAATTTCTAGAAAGTCTCATCAAGTTATCCACAGGCAGTTTACATTCCTAGACTCACGTTACCTTGCTGTGTCCACCAACCCTAAACTATTAGATCACAATCTTTACCCAATCCTAATCAGGCCTCCCTCCTCCACATGAAAAGATCTGCCTTAAACCAGACATCAGTCTTAATAAATCAGACCTTCCTCTTCTATTGAGGCCCTTTCAGACTTCGTTATGGTGGGCGCAATAAACTCAGCTTTGCCCTATTAACAGGTTGTCTGGGAGCCAGCATGCAACAAGGCTTTACCTACCTAGGGGATTGCTGGTTTGCATTCAAAGGTTTGCCTTCAAAGACAGTTTTGTTCCCTCACCAAGTTCTACAATGAAGAAGTTCTATATCTTCAGGTGTTAATGCCCAAGTACTGTGAAAACCTTAACCAAGCATGGAGATAATACCCAAAGTGCTTTTTTGTCTCTAAACCAAAATTTACCTTTGAGCCAGGTGTGGTGGTGTTCACCTGTAGTCCCAGCTACTGGGAAGGCTGAGGCCAGAGAATTGCTTGAACCCAAGAGTTTGAGACCAGCTAGGTCGATATACCAAGATCTCATCTTAAAAAAGTAATAATAACAAAGTAAAAATCTACCTTTGGAGTCTTCCTGGCAGCAAAACCCATCGGCAATAGAAATGTGACGCTGTGGCGCTTTCTGAGAACTGACCAGCAGAGGGTGCTCTTAAGAAAGAAGAACCGTTTGCAAGCGTTTCTGTCACAGGCTGGCAAATTCCCACACAGGAGACCCCGCTTAATTTTAATTATTGTAATTAATGGTAAATGCAAGTGGATTCCACAGGACAAAAACCAGCCATGGAGTGACAGAGGTGCCAACTGCGGGAAACCCAGCAGAGAACCTTCCCACAGTGGTATTCAGGCTAGGATTTCAAGCCTCTTGGTGGGGTTTGGCCTTCTTACCAAGACTCTTGAAATAACAGAATTTCCCTCAAGTAATTTGAACATTTAGGACATGCCATATTGAAATCCTTCTGAACTACTCACTCTGGGGTTCTTGAGAAACTATTCTCAAACAGAAAGTGACTCTAAGCCAGGAGTTGGGAAACTTTTTCTGTGGAGGGCCAGATAATAGATATTTCATTTTTGCAAGCTATACAGTTTCTGTTACAACTTCTCAAACTGCCCTTAGAGCTTCAAAGCGGGCATAGAAAATATGAAACGAATGGGTGAAGCTGTATTCTAATGAAAATCTATGTACACTGAAATGTGAACTTTGTATAATTTTCATGTCACAAAATAGCATTCTTTTTTATTTTTTTCAATCATTAAAAAAGATAAATGATAGGATGGCCTTGTTAATAAATTAACTAGCAGGGAAAAATAAATTATCTAACTCCTGTTAAGTAAGGGTATGTATCCTAATTTTTGTTTTTAAGATCATGTGAGGTTTTTTTGTTAATTGATCGCCTATTGAGAGTGTTTTTATAATATTTTAACAGAGTTGAGTAGACAGAAAAGAATTATAAATTTTCTTCATCAGACCAGTTTGGCCAGAATATAGATAAGAACATCTCCAGACAAAGGAAAAAGAGAAAATCTAGGCACAATGACTCTATAGTCATTTTTATTATTAACTGACAGTAATCACTATTTTTTTTTTTTTTTTTTGTCTCCATAAAAACTGTGTGTACCTTTTGCTCAGGGCTTGGCACTTTTTTATTTCATGGCCTCTTTCTTTTCTTTCTTTCCCTTCTCTCTCTTTCCCTTTCTCTCCCTCCCTATCTTTCTCTAAGAAAGCAAAATAAACTTTTTACTTCTTCATATCTTAACTTTGGGTGAGAAATCTTTCTCTACCTGTGCCATGAGCTCCTAGTGAGTTCCACACCCTTACAGTAAAAACCATTATTATTAATAGCTTGTAGGCCACATAAAACCACCCAGATTTGGCCCCTGGGCTATGGTTTGCCAACCCCTGCTCTAAGCGAACCCTCAGCCCAACCTTTAAACTCCATCTATAATGTCTGCATCTCCCTGAGAGAATATCTTTGTAAATTCTTCTCCCTGGGACCATGTAGAAATAGTCATCCTCCAAGAAAGATGAAGGATCCAAAACATCTCTTTTGAGGTCCCACTATATCTATTATTGAGCAGAGAGCTGTTAAAAATTCTGGACTGAGTTCAGGGTTAATAGAAACACATGATTCTCAAGGTCAATCCAACTAACTGTCCTTTCTGGTATGAATATGAACTGCAAAATGCATTTCTTGCCAAGGAGCCCCTCCACTGGACTGGCATCGAATTAGGGGAAAGAGCGAAGATGGAGCTGGATAAGCCGGGCTTTGAACCCCAGCAGAAACTTACCTGTTGAGATTTTGGATGTGTGACTTAGCTTCTCTAGCTTCTGTTTCCTCTTCTGTAATATGAGGGGATATTATTACCTGATGGAGCTTTAGAGAAGATGTCAAGAACCTGAAACACAGTAGGCACTAAACTGATGGTAGATTTTATTACCCAATAGGTGGAGATGAACTCTAAGAAATAAATGCCTATGTCTATTTGTGAGAAAACTGGGGTACTCACCAACGTTATTAATGTGTTATGTAATAGGAATGGATTGCAAGATCCTTGAGCTGGTTCTACCTGAGGGTTTGAAAAGCAATCAATCAATCTGGTTCCACTTGAGGGTTGAAAAAAATTTTTAAAGATCCTTGAGAATGGAGTACACATCAAGTTCTTTTTCTGATGCACTTAGCTCATCTCAGTGCCTGGAACCTAGAGAATTGTAAGGAAAAATCTGTACTTCAATGAAAAACTATGCATTGTTCAGAATATAGTCTTCTTCGTTATCTAATTCTGATTCTGTGGGAACTCTGTGTCTTTCCTTGCTTTGAGCTATTTTATAATGCTGTAAGTTGTAGATAACTGAAAGCAATGCAAAATAATTTGCTTTAGACATGCAACTAAATTCTGTTTAGTGGAGGCTCTACTGGTTTGTCTCCCCCTTTGTGAAAGAAGCTAGTTTTGCATCCATTTGCAAATTCATTTCAGTATTCCTTATCTACAAATGTCTCTGCTTTGTAACTTTTACTTTGACCAGTTGTAACAGCTGCCTGATTTCCTTATTAATAATGAATTAAACAAAATCTTTAATGTATTCATTTAACACTTCTATGGTAGTCATAATTTTATACTTTTTTTGGTGGAAAATTATCTTTTAACATGCCATATAACATCCCTGAGTTCAGGGATGTTTTTCTATAAAATATTTGAACAGTATCCCAGGGGATAACCTATGACACTTGCAGCTTGCCTTTTTTTTTTTTTGAGACAGAGTCTCACTCAGTTGCCCTGGGTAGAGTGCCGTGGCATCATCATAGCTCACTACAACCTCAAACTCCTGGGCTCAAGCAATCCTCCTGCCTCAGCCTCCTGAGTAGAACCAGATACTGAGTTGAGTGGCATCGTTTTACATTTTTGCAAATCTCTGTAATGTCTGCCTTAATAGAAAACAGCTGGTGTCTCTTAATATGCATTTACATTCAATCTTTTGTGACATCAATATGCAGCTCCTAAAATCTCCAGGATACACTCACGAGAGGAGAGTGGAAAAGGCAACGTCATAGTATTATTATGAAAATAATTTTGACCCTGTAGATCCCCTGAAAGGGTCTCAAAGACCCTCAAGAATTCTTGGAACATGCTTTGAGAACTGCCGTTATAAAGTAAACCAAGATGACCTACAGCTGGGAGTAGTAATTTTTTGGTTATGGGATATGCCAGTACATTGTGCCAGTCCCTTTCTTAGAATGACAGTTTGCTTTCACAAGTATCATGGAACAGCTTTCCCTCGAGTGTGCACATATGCAAGTGCACGTGTGTGTGGCAGCATCTGTGGCTCTGTGCTGGGATTCTGTCACACATTCGAGTTGGATATTGCATATTCCTGGAGTAAGGACAGGACGTGGGGTGGGGGTGGGGAAAGGAAGGAGCATCATGCTTTTTTCCTAAAGAAGCTCTGGGTGAGTCCTTGAAACTGCATTTTCGAGGGCCTTTGTCCTGAGATTCTTTCTTAATCCTTTTCTCAAATCATATCTAGGACAGTGAAGCCACAGGAAACCTCAGCTGCCACACAGATGACCTTGCCTCTGACCCTTGGAGAGGCACTGGGCTCTGAGATGACACAGAAGCAGTTATTGGAACAGTCGGTGGAAAAGGAAGATATTTTTCTCTCTTGAAAATCCTGAAGAAAAATAAACACTCGGAACCTTCCCTGTTACAATCATTCTTCTTGGTTTTCCTTGCACCGGTTCCTCAATTCCAGGAAATACTTTCTGTGCAAGGCGAACCTGGACGCTACTGCTGCCACTTTGTAGGTACCAAATGGCCATAGTGAAGAAAAGGTCAGTATTGAAAAGAAAGAGCTCACTGATTTCTTCATTCCAGAAAAGTAATTTCAAGTCAACAATCTGCTTATTCTACAAATAAGAACAAAATCAGAACTTTCATTCTAACCTCCCTTTTACCTACTTGCATTCAATTTATATTATGAGATAGCATTAGGAGTTAAATCTTTGGAATCAAGACAGATCTAGGTTTGTCTCCTGGATCTGCCACTTTACAGCAATGAGAATTTGGGGAAACATCAACCTTTTCAAATCTCAAATTCCTCATCTATAAAATTCGAGTTCCTCCCAAAGCAGTGCCTGAGTCAAGCACGTGCATGCAGGTAGATTATTAGGGGTGGTGGTGAGGGCGATCCCAGAAAGCAGAAATGTAGGAAGAGAGAGAATGAGGCAGATTCAGGGAGGGATAAACAACATGGCATGTTATCGAGCTGGTTATTGCTGTGAGTGATTGAGGCTCAATCCTGTTAGGGCCCCCCAGAGAAACCACATAAAATACACCCAGAATTATCCCTCTGAAGTGGGGGAGTCTGAGACACCTCTCCAGGCTCTCGCCCTCAATGGCTGAGGGGTGCCCCCGGGGGTACTAATTTCCTCTGGGAAGAATGAGCTTGCAAAGAAATCTCACTGCAGCTGTGGCTGCAATCAGAAGTGGGTCATGGATGCGTCATGAGGCACAAAAGCTGTCTGCTACAGGAGATTAAATAATATCCATGTCATAGAGTTATTGTGAGCATTAAATGAAATGCCGTCTGTACGAGGTTTAGCATTGTGCCTGGCACATAGCTAATTGCTCGGTAAGTGGTCACTTTATGGCTGTGGGTGCTGTTGTCATCGTCGTGATTATTATCAATGTACGTGATTGTTATTAGTGTACGTGAGGGAGTGAGAGACAGGGGTAAATGTGTCCCTTAGAGGATTCCACTTTGGTAAGTGACTATTTCCTTGTTTACTTCCCCCATAAAACCACAAGCTGGGGAAGGTGGGCACCATGCCGTCTACCCTAGCACAAGGGCCTCACACACAGTAAAATACTGAAGTGTTTGAAGGTGCTAACAAGGGCAGCAGGAGTTGAGAGAGGAAGGGATGCTTATTTCCTGAAGTCATTCATCGACGACATGGAATTCAGACTGGGCCTTGAAAGATGAGCAAGATTTAGTTACCCGAGGAGTTGAGTGATGACGTCCCAGAGTGGGTGACATCATAAGCTGAGGCGTGGAGGTGGGATATATTCACAGGGCAGTGAAGGGGATGGGATGAGCTAGAACTGAGGGTTTGGAAGGCAAGATAGGGTTAGCAGGGTGCGGCCTCACTCTCTGAGGCCCTGAGAACCAGGCACTCGAGGGTGGACGTGGCGGGGTTGACAGGAGCTCCGTGAACCAGAGCACCCTGGTTTCTGAGCGTGGTGACAGCTGAGGTAACATCAAAAGTCTGGCAAGATGTGGTTGGCACCAGTTCTTTCTTGCCTTTATCCCTCTATCCCACCTCCTCTAGTAAAAGGATTCGGTTTCCCCAGAGCCACTGTTCTACCGGTGGGCCACAGTGACTCCACCTCTGTTCCCAGGTCCAGGGGTGGTGGGCACAGGAACCGGGTCCAACCAATAAGAGTCTTGGGACGTGTTCCAGGGATCCAGCCAGGGGCTTTGCTTTCCTCTGCCATTGCCCAACTGATGAGACGCAGGCCGGGAACTGCCCACACTCCTGCCGCTGCAGGGCAAGAGTCTGAGCCCTGAACCAGCGCAGAGGAGAGCAGGGCCACGGCACGAGGGTGACACCTGATGACAGCATCTGAACACTGCAGCCAGCCGGGCTCGAAGGGGGACCCATGTGTGGGCTCGTCGGTTATTAGCCGCTTAGAGCCTGAGAAGTCCTGATGGATGAATACGCAGGGGCGGAAGGAGGTGAGAGTCAGAGTGGCCACGCCAGCGAGTGTGGTGGGGACTCAGGATCTGAGGCACTGAGGATCCGCACCAGGGAGTAAGGAAGGAGGTGAGTCGGGAGGAAGAAGGAGGCGAGAAGGAGCTGACTAGTGTTTTCCTCTCTTCCGAAGGTTGCTGTCAAGTAGTGTCTAATGATGCTTTCTCAGCCCTTCGTGATGCCCAATACCTGCTCTCTTTCCATTTCGACCACTTTGTCAGACAGATGGATCAGATATTCTTGTCCTACTTTATGGCATGGAGGGGTTAGAGGACTTCTCCAAGGGACCACAGGAACTCTGGGGCCCAGTTCTGGGTCTCTAGCTCAAGACAAATGGGCTCTTGCTTGCGCACAGTACGAACTGAAGTCACCAGGTACCGTCTTTCTGTCACCTCACCGTGTAGATGCAGCACCCCCCTCCTGGCTTGTCTTACTATTGACGTGGAGAGACAGTAGTGGTTCTCAGTGAGGAAAGGCCCGGGAGCCCACAGCCCCCTTCATTAAAATAAATTCTGCCTGAGTCTCCTGGTTCTAAATAGAAGAAAATGTAGATTTGGGGCAGAACCGAAGGGAAAGGGATTTCCCTTGGCAAATTATTTGCAATTTGTGTATTGGAGCTGACCCAGCTCCAATTCCCTCTGTCATTGTGAGTGCTGTCTACAATGTGACCAGCTTATTAAAGAATGAGAACTGGAGGCCGTTCTCCCACAGGGCCACGACTGACAGGAGCAGAGTCAAACCCACCTGCGCCTTTCTCACAACGTCCTGTGTCTAGAAGCTGGCTAGATTCTCACCTTCAGGTTGCATGGTCACACCCAGGCAGCCACTGCCTGCGGCCAGGGGCATATGAGCAGGTATACTTATGGTTTGTGCCTTTCCTTTGGCAGTATGCAAAGCAAGCTGTCATAAGTACTTAAAGTAGTGGTCCTCAGATGATAGCATGTCCTGAAGGTCGCTATCAGAGATTCTGAGTTAGTGGGGGGCCAGGAGCTGCCTTTAAAAGAGGCATTCCAAGTCATTCTGAAGCTGGTGGTCTATGGTCCACAGTCTGATAAACAGTAGTGTCGATACGCACTGGTACCAAGTGGCACCTTCATCTGTGGTTTAAAGATGCTGCTATTGGTGGCACAAGCCCTAGGATATCTTGTGCTTGGTTTTGTTTTGTTTTTACTAACATGGGCATAATTTGAAGGACATTTTGAAGTCTTTTATGACTAAGATCTTTGAGGTGCAGCTAAAATGGAGTTCTAAGGATTTATCTTCTCCTGTACTCCTTTTAAATTGTGGATAGCTTATGGAGAACTCTACTTTCTGTGTTCATTTTTTTCATAAAGGAAAAATCCCCCTGTGATATACCCATAGCAAGTTAAAGTGTAAATACAGTTCATCTTTCTGCATGGCCCAACCTGCTGGAGCCCTTGATCCTACTGCCTCCCACCTGCCCCAAGGGCTGTAGCTGAGATGCAAGACCCAGGGAGAAAGGCTTCTAAAGAGGCTTAGGACATCTCTATTAACAAAATCCTAAAGAAAATCAATGGATTCCCATTTCCTCATCCATTTGTAGCATCAGATCCTTCTGAAATTAACCAGGGAATCAATGGGTGAGGTGGTCCACTTGCCTTCACAATGAATTTGCATATGAAATGAATCTGAAAATTCCATTTATTAAAACAAATACATTGTCCATGGGGGATGAAAACGTGCACATCACATTCAGGTTTTCTTGCTTTAACATTTCTGTATGTCCCTCTCTTTGAAATATACACACCAAAGATCTCGTATAGGAAAAATGTGAACAATTATTGACCTGTGAAACATTAATATATAAGTTAACAATTCATCATTGCCAGGAGCAGCTAGAAACAAATATTTAAAAGGAAAGAAAAAGTATAAAAATCCCTTAAGATAAGCATGCTTTATTTTTTCAAAATTCCTTATGTGAGTATGAGTGTATGAAGAAATAGTTCTTAATGTTTAATTTTTCCTTGGTAGGCAATCTCTTTCAAATATTATTAGCAAATTCAGATCAAAGTACTAATTTGCATCCTTTGATTTAAATTAAATAGTGCTTGGTTTCAAATTGAAAAAAAATAACAATTTTTAAACTGGAGTTAATATTGAGGACAATGTAAGATTTTTTTCCTTATGGAGTTGCATTCTAAATATGAAGTTTATTGTTACTGCTTATTAACTAGTTCCATGGCAGGTTTTCATTACTAATATATTCTCTATAGAGACTAGGGCCTTAAATAATTAAGATGAATTTTATTAGTTACCCTTTAAGATAAAATTGTGCTGGTGAAAATAATTGTTGAATTTCTAAAGGAATTAAGCTCTTTAGAGGCATTAGTAATCAGAAGACTTTTTCCCCTGAATAAGTACAAATAGCAAGAAGCCAAAACTTATATAAAGATTTTGGTATTATAATTCCATACTGTAAGACATGAAATTATAAAAAGTCCAAAACATTTTCCTTGAACTTAATTTCAGATGGGCTATGTATTTTCTGCCTCCTCTCTCCTTTTATAAACGTGGTGACATGCAGTTTGGGATTTCCTTAACTTTTAATTACTAGATCTATATCATGGTGCTTCCGGAAAATTTTAATTCCATCTTAATTGCTCCAAAGATCTAGATTTACATGAAAATACAGTCCTTCTGAGAAAAAGAAATGCTGTGGATTATGAAAATCATCTGAGCCTTCTAATGATGCCTTAATCACCACCTAAGAGTGCTTTATTCACAGTTATTTTCATGTGACTACATATTCATGTTTTGGCTCATTTAAAAATGTGATATGGTTTTAGCTGACTACACAATATTACTAAGCTAGTTGTAAAATACTATAGTTTAATAAGTTCTCTGCCAGGTTTTTCCCGCTAAATATTTATCAGTATTTCACTGACTGTAAGAAAATTCCAAAATTTGAACAGAAGAACAGAAGCATCTGCTTACAGAAGTATATTCATACATTTCACAAATGTTTCAGTATCCTCTTCTCTCCCACCCCAGGCGTGAGCTTTAATTTGAATCACTTATTCTCTTACCAGCATGCCCATAAAGGAGGTAAGGAAAACATTGACCAAGTCTGTTTCAAAATCTGTCCTTGACATATTAAGTCTCTTTATCTTCTTTCCCCCTCCCTTTTCATACTTCTGACTTTTTTTTTTTTGCTTTTTTTTTTAAACAGGAAAAAGAGAATGGAAAGGGGTGAGAGGAGAATAAAATTAATTGGGAAATGGTCTTTTGGGATTTGAAAGCAAACAAGATGTAAGAGAGGCCCTCTTTGGGGATGACACAGAAAACAGCGATAAAGGCTTTCGGAGCCTGACGTTACTGATGGAGGCTCCAGCTGCAATGAAAAATCAGTCTCAATGTCATATCTTGGCAAGAGCGAGCTCTATCAGCAGGGAGTTGTAAATAAAGCCCGAGAGACTCTAACAAACAAGATGGAGAACAAAACCAAAGAAGAGATTCTATTACAAATTTTGATGAGTGAAAAATCCAAGACCATTTCAGTGGAGAAAAAGAGCCAGAACATTTTCTGGTGGAGCCGGCTGCGGACGCCACATCTGCCGCCCAGAGAGTGGCTAGCAGAGGTCCTCCCCGGTGGGCGAACAGCCAGGGTTCTAAGACTGGGTCACCTTCTCTGGAGCTGTGGATTTATTTCTCCTGATACTTGAATAAAGGAGGGCCATGGATTTCTTAAGAGTACAGAAAGTGTTCTTTCAATCTAGAATTTCGATGATTCAGGGAAAGAGGCAACTTGCTTATACTCTATGACAAAAGCACTTCCCAACTCATGGTGAATCCTTTAGTCTCCTGATTGGTGGTAGCTGTGCTGCCCTGGATCTGGGATTAACCAAAAAAATGCTTTGGATTCTGGAAAATATACTGAAGAGGCATTTACACCACTCTTACCTAGGAGGTATTTTAGGCGTGGCTAAGGCTCTGAAGTAACCTCAATTTTCCAAATACTGAGTTTTTTCCTCCCCAGCATCTTTTCCTTTTCATTTCTTTTTCCAACTTTTCAGCAAAACAATAAAACTTCTGAATGGATGTAACATAGGGACATTTTCATGCAGTATTACTCAAAAACTGTCACAAATATATGAAAGCACCAGTCACAACACATGATTTACTTGTACTTGCAGAATCAAAGCTATCATGTACAAATGTTAGGAATAGTGATAAGAGAACAGAGACAACCGGCATTTTTTGTCGTTGTTGTTACCATGAGGATACACCACGGGGAACATCTCCCTAAACATTTTGGGGGCTCTTCCTGGGAGTTCAATCTTACAGACAAGTCCAGCCTTATCTCCACACTACTGTAAGGGGGAAGGGTAGAGGAAGGGCGGGGAGAAGGAAAAAGGAAGAAAGGCACAAAGACTAAACATCAATGCCATGACACCAAACCATGGCTACACTGGACAACTCAGCTTATCAAAGGGTATTCTAAAGACAATATTCATTCCAAGAAGGTCATACATATCTTAGCTCAGTACAGCTGTCGGTTTTCATTTTTATTTTTTTAAATATAAAGCAGAAACATAAGGTTTTGGGGTAGAGATAGCAGAAAAGAAGTGACACCAATTTTATTTTTATATATTCCCCTCCTCCAGGCAGTTCTGCAGAATCAGATCTCTTAACTCAGGATGTGGATCGGCTTGCATTCTCGTAAGGGGACCAGTTCTTTAAACATGCATAGCCTGGAGTTTCCAGGATGGTTCTCCTCGCTCTCTTCAAATGCCGTGGACTAGAAAGGCGCCCACTTTGCTAAAAACTCTACATCAATGTCCCAGGAGCCCGGAGGCTCTTCAGGCTCCTCTTGAAGACTTAAAGGATGGCGCAGAAAAACTTCTTCTCCCTAAATGGGTTTTCTGACGCCGGGACAGGGGTCAGCAGGGGATCTTCCTTGGCATGCGCTTCACAGTAGGCCATCAAGTCTGCAGCTGCCTTGGACACCTGGAAAGAAAGACAGAAAGAACCGAAACTGTAGACAAGGCATTGACTATGAGTTTGGTGCAGTCAGTCAAGGCCCAAGCTTTGGAGTCCAATGGCCTGGGGTCATATCCTTGCTCCACTGCTTGTGTGAAAGTGAAGCAAGATACTCAACCTCCATAAGCCTCTGTTGCCTCATCTGCAAAGAAGGAAGTTGATGGCACTGACCTCACAGGACTGTGGCCAGCAGGTCCGGGGCTAGGGGAAGGTGAGTGAGGTACTTTAGCACGCTAGATTGAAGGAGGCACTCAGGCCAGGCCAGGGTCATGCAAATGTCTACCTTGCACCTGTTCAGCCTGAGAGTGGGTCTCTCCTTCAATTTTGTGCCCCAGATACCTCACTGGCCTCACCCCAGTCCCAGCCCTGGTTGCAAGGGTTCTGTGCTACACCCTATGCAAATCATTTAGTGTCTGGCACACAGTAAGCTTTCCACACAGGCCGGCCTATTGTCATTCTGTAGCCACACCTCTCTGCTTCAGGAACCATGTCAGAGATGCCTAAAGCCATGCTGATTTCTCTGTCTAACCAAACACATCAGGAGGCATATATGTGCACACAGACACACACAACTTTATATTAATATATTGCATATTTTACAAGTATAAATTATATAAATGATAACAAATATAACTATATTTGCTATGTAATTACAATATTATATATATGACTTTAGCCAAGCCTTGTACCCTTTCAGGATGTTTCACTGGGAGGCTGTCAGTGACTTTGGTGACTCTGTCATTTCTCAGAACATCTCTGTAGCTCCTTGTTAGGAGTCGCCTATGGTACCTTCCTTTGACCAGCCTTGACAGTGGCAAATTTTTACTACCTGAGTGGGTGGATTTAACTTTGGGAAAAAAATTAAAAATCATCTATAGCTACATCTAGAGACATCTAGATAGATGATCAACCTGGGGGAATGCCATTTGGGCTTAAAAATCACAAAGTCAAGAGTCAGTTTCTTACATGCCATCACACACTTGTTCTGAAGTTCACACCCAAAGATTTTTCCACATGAGAGCAACATCACTGTACCACTTTGAAAGCCACCTCTCAAAGCAACTACTGGAAGGATTATCCTCCGTAAGATTTGGGTAGATGATATTATTGCTAAAGGTACTCACTTCCCTCCCTACAGGCAGGGCGTACATACCCACACCATGACATCGGACTTGCAGCCCCGTGGGCATCAAGGGTATCTCTGTCAGTGCTAAAGGCTTGAAATCAAAGTGTCAGCAGGAGTCGTGGTTTATGTATACCATGGAGTACTACCCAGCCATAAAAAATGGGGAATTAATACCCTTTGTAACAACCTGGATGGACGTGGAGACCATTCTTCTAAACAAAGTATCACAAGAATGGAAAAACAAACACATGTACTCACTATTAAACTGGAACTAACTGATCAACACTGGTGCACATGTGGTAGTAAAACTCAGCAGAAAGCAAGCAGGTGGGAGGGGGTGAGGAGATGGGTAAATTCATACCTAATGGGTACAACGTATGCTTATCTTGGTGAAGGGCACACTTGTCACTTTGACTCAAATAGTACAAAAGCAATTCATGTAACCAAAACATTTGTACTCCTGTAATACTCTGAAATAAAAAAACAAACAAACAAGAAAAACAAAACAAAAACAACCCCCCAAAAAACCAAAAACCACCAAAGTGTCAGCAGGGCTAGTCCCTACTGGAGCTTATGAGGGACAATCTGCTCCATGCTCCTCTCCAAGTGTCTGGCAGTTGCTGGCAATCCTTGACGTCCCTTGGCTTGTAAATTTATCGCTCCAATCTCTGCCTCTTTTCACAGGGTATTTTCTCTCTTGTGTGTGTCTGTCTTTACATGGCATTCTCTTGTGAGTCCAAATTTCCCATCTTACCAGTCATTGCATTAGGCCTACCCTAATCCAGTATTACCTCCTTTTAACTTGACTACATCTACAAATACTCTATTTCCAAATAAGGTCCCATTCCAACATTCCAGGTGGGCACAACTTTCAGGGGATACTATTTAACCCAGTATAGCATATTTCTGTAAAAATCAGTCTCACTCTTTAACAGACATTACAGTGTTTATAAAAAATATTTTTATTGTGCTCCTATTTTGACCCAGACATTGAATTCAATTTTCTCTTTTGATCTTCACAATAATCCTGAGGTAGGAATCATTATCCTCTTTTTATGGAGGAAAAATTGAGGCTCAGCAGATTACATAAATTGTTCAAGGTCATACAGCAAAGCATGTGTAGGAAAAGAACATGAACCCTGACGTTTTGCCATTAAGCCGCAGCCCTCTACATGCAAACTACTCAAAAGCAGGAAGAGTTCCAAAGGTTGAAACTGAGAGTCTTTATGAAAGGCTACTATGACAAAATGGAACAGCCTGTTCATGCCTGAGCTCCCCTGCATGAAAACAAAGGAAAGGCTTTCAGACTGAATCATGATCACTTTTTTTGTGTGTGCTTTTTACTTGTTTGAGCAACAGTCATTATTATACCAAACAGGAGCTTAGCTGTTAAGCAGCAGAAACTGTAAATCAGTAATACCTAAAAACCCACTTGTTAAGAAGAAATCCAGCACCATCCATCCCTGCTCATTTGCAACACCCACACACAAATATGTAGCACGAATATTCAAAATCTTTTTTATGATTCAGAAAGTGCTATACTGGGCAAAATTAATAACTTAAGAGTTGCTCATATCTTATATTTGAACACTTGATTCAGAATGGTTTTCTTCGCAAAATATACTGTGTGTTTTATCTTGTTTCCTTAACTAGATTGCAATCTCCTATAGGCGATGATCCAATACAGTGTCAGAACCCTAGTAGTAATTAGAATAACCAGCTAATATTAAAACTCAGCCCTTGCTATGTGTCAGAACTGTGCTAACCACTTTACACACAGTATCTTATTTAATCCTCACAATAACATTATAGGTCACATTCTATTATTATCCTCATCTTAAATATGTGAAGTGGAGGCTTCATTAAGTAAGTGTTGGCCTCAGGTCTCAGTGTTTCTGACTTTGTCATTATGAATGCTCCTCCTATCCAGCCCCTGGCTGTCATCCTTGTCCCTTACCTTATGATAAGTCACAGTAACAGTCTGTGTAGCAGATCTTCTTGCTTTCTGACTAGCTCTGCTAACGTTTTGCACATAGTTTTTCTTTTTTTATACATTCCTGGGCCTGTTTCTTCCATGGAGATTTCCCCAGTAACTCTACAAAATCTTTCCCTTTTCTGTTCTGTTGATTCTTTTTCCAAAAATATCTCAAATTTTGTCCCCTTCCTGTTATCTCTATTGCAACTACCCTAGCTCAAGCCTCTACCTTCTCTCTTCAGGATTACTGATAACTTCCTAAATAAAAAGTGATAAATTCAGATTCCACAGGGATCCATGGATAGAACTAAGGGGATGGTCTGTGAACTTCAGTAATACAAAAACCTACTGCTTTATTTTCACTAACCTCAACCGGAAATTTAACATTTCCTTTCATTATAGACAATACACTACAGTAGCATTAGCAGTACACTACAGTAGCAGCAGTGACTTAGTCACTGATAGAAATAAGATATTTTCAATCACATAGTTATTGCAGACATCTTGACATTGCATTTATATTCATCCACTTTATGTTTATAGATCTTCTTTCCTATATAATCAGTTAATAAAGGAATACATATATATATATCACATATTTTAAAAAAATTGATATTTAAAATATTTTCAAATGTTTTATACAAATATTCTAATGAACCATTTTTCAATATAATTAGTTTCCTTTGCAATTTAAAAACATTATTGAGAGAAGGGGACCACAGGCTTTAGCAGATAGCCAAATGGGCCGAGGGCACGAAAAACTTTAATAATCTCAGTTCTAAATGACTCCCCTGCTTTTATAACTGTGCCAGAAGGAATAATCTCTGTACTGAAGCTAGAAAGACATTTTAAAACTATAAATTGGCTCATACCACTCCCCTATTTAAAACCTTTAATAGCTTCTCATTGTACTTTGTAGAAAACCAAAACTTTATAAGTTAGCCTGTGGGTCCTGCATATTTTGGGTTTACCCCTCTCTCTCCAATTTCATGTTGTGGCATTCTTTCCTCCCCACAAGTTTCCTTTAATTTTCAAAAGCTCCAAGTCCTTTTCTGCTTGAGAGCTTCACATATTCAATTCCCTGAACACTCTTCTCCTGTCTCCTCAATAGGCTGACTTCTTCTCTTCCCTCAGGAGTCAGCAGAAATATCACCTCCTGGTAGAACCTTCCCTGATTACCTCATCCAAAGTGACTTTTCTCATTATTCTCTCTTTTCATTCATAACATTCACATGATCACAATGTATAATTATGAACATTGTTTATTTGCTGTTTACTATTTGTCTTTCCCTTTAGACACTGTGCTTCATGAAGGCAGGGACCACACCTGTTTTATTCATCACTGTATCATCAGTGCCTGACACATAGTAGACACTCAATGATTGCTGAAGGAGTTCTCAAACCTAATCTTATTCAACAGATACTCTATTTCACTAATAGCTACTGAGTGAGTACCTAATATGCCAGGTACAGTTCTGGACACTTTGAATAAACAGGGAACAAAATATACACACATGACTGTCCCCACAGAGCTTATATATTGGAAGTATTCTATACTTCCAATCCTGACTATGGTGAAGAAACAGGGACAACGTAAATCCTCCTGGCTGAAATACATGAAGAAGTGGTTTCTAAGGGTTAGACAACAGGCTGCACAGGACAGTGATCCCTGAGAGAAAGGAGATAAGATAAACCCTATAGTTGCCCCAGCTTACTGCCTGCTATGGCACAGTAAGAGGTGCCTAGAGTTCAGCAATCTGCCTGAGTCAAGGAGAGAATAATACGGAAGAAAGTTACGCAGGGAGAGGAAGTGCTCCCCAGACCTCCAGAAGAGTTCTATTGAGTCTTTAGCTGAATACTGATCAGCGCATGTGTGGGAGAAAACCACTTGAGCTATGCAAAGAATATCAGAAAGGCTCAAGTGAAATAATCCCTGGAGATCACACTGGGCCACAGTAGTTTGTGTCCTCATCAGCCAGAGTAGAAAGATCTTCTAACACAGAGGAGATTGAGTAGAGTCCTAAAAAGGGTATTGCTTCAGTATATATGTCATATAGCCCTAGGTTAAAAGCTGCTGGAGACCTGCCTATCCAAGTTTAAATGTAAGCCTTGAATAGATCAAAATGTTTCCAAGTAACTTAACTGCACTCTAGAACAAAACCCCAAAATATTTGAAGGAATGTAAAAAATTACAATATGCCACAAGATAAAATTCAAAATGTCTATAACCCAATAAAAAAATTAACAGACATGAAAATAAGCAAGAAAAAAAAATCTCTCTCATAATGAAGAGAAAAATTATTCCAAGGAAAAAAAACCTAGGAATGACACAGTTGATAAAAATTAGTAGATAAGGATATTGTTAAAATAACTACTATAAATATTAACCATAAGATCAAGAAGGTAGAGGAAATCAAAACATGATAAAAATAGACATGGAAAGTACTAAAAAGGTCCAAATCAAGTCTCTAGAGATGAAAAATACATTGGATGGAATTAGACACTGCAGAAGAAAAGATCAGTGAACTTGAAAATAGCAATAGAAACCATTCAAAATGAAGCACAGAGCAAAAGCAGACTAAAAAAAATGAACAAAACACATTGAGCCAGGAGATAACTTTGAGTGGCCTAATATGCATATAATTAGAGTCCCCTAAGGACAGGAGAGAGGGGGTGGAGGAGAAAGAAGAAAAAAAACATTTGAAGACATAATGACTGAAAAATTTTCAAATTTAATGAAAATTACAAACTCACAGGTTCAAGTAACCCAAGAAGCCCCAGATGAAGAAACATGAATCAAACCGCACCAATGTACAGCATAATCCAGTTGCTTATATAGTATTTGAGTGAGAGAATGGAGAGAACAGACAATAAAACATAATAAACGATTACAGAGAATGTTGGGAGGTAGTAAGTTTTATGAGAGTATGAAAAATTAGAGCAGAGTAAAAGGGACTGAGTGTGTGTGGGGGGGTTGGGGAACAGGTTGCAATAGTTAGGCTTGAGAAGGTAATCAATCTTTGGGTAAAAACTTACAGAATAAAGGTTATAATAAGAGAAATGGTGAGCCATTGAATTATATTACAGACATAGTATTCTATGGGAGTTAAGGGTAGAGCAGTGACTATTCTGGAGGCTACTGCTGTAATCCAAGTGATAGGTAATGATGGTTCAGAATAGAGTAGCAGCCCAGGTGGTACAAAGACTCTGGATATACAGCATTTGCATATAGAATCACCAGGATTAGATGTAGGCTATGAATGAAAAAGAAAAATTAAGGCTAGCTCTAAGCTTTTAGAATAAGCAAACAGAAAATGAAGTTGCCATCAGTTGAGCTGGATAGGATTACAGGGAGAGACTTTTTCGGGGGGAAGATCAGGAGTTCAGTTTTAGACAGGTTGAAACTGAAATGTCTATCTATTAACTATATGATCCTGGAGTTTGGGAGAGAGACCTGGACTAGTGCTATAAATTGGGGAATTAAATCCACAGAGATGGTATATAAATCCTTGGGAATGAACAAGGTCACTGGGAAAGTAGAGAAGAACAAGGTCTGAACCCTGAAGCACTCCAATGTTGGAAGCTGGAGAACTTAAGAGGAACCAGAAAAGGAGAATTATAAGAGTGAAAGTGGAGCATATGGAGAACCAATAAAGAAAGTGTTTCTAGGCATAATGAGTCATCAACTATGTCAAATGCTGCCACTATGACAAGTAAGATGAAAACAGAAAATTGACTACTACATTTAGCACTCTGGAGTCACTGGTGCTCTTGATGAGAGAAGCTTCTGTAGAATGGTGGGAGTGAGAGCCTCACTGGAATGGGTTTAAGAGCGAGTGGGGCCTTCTCCTCCTCCTCCTTTCCGAACAATTTAATCTTAAAACTATTAGGTGGGAGCAAGTAAGCTAGGCTTCCACACTAGGTCAGAGACCCATGGTGGGATGTCAGAGCTCAAGCAGAGTGAAGAGGGCACCTGTGCAAGGGGAAGCTTGGTAAGGAGTAAGTACAGGGGGCCCAAGCAGGATGTGCAAGGCATCCATGTGGGGATGGAAGGCCATGGAGTGGAAGCTTGGCTCTCTACAGGGAAATTATCAAACAAGGATAAGGAGAGCCAGGTATCTCATTGTCAGTGAAGGAAATTATAAATATGGAAAGTAGAAAACTACAATGAACCCTGCAGTGTAGGATAAGAATTGATGGTGTTGGTATGAACACAAGGTTACATATACCTAGAGTTACAGAAAGAAATATAGATGTAAAGAGTGTGTGTGTGTGTATGTGTGTGTGTGTGTGTGTATGTGTTTGTGTGTGTGTTCTCTAGGTTTATCCACTGAGAGGATCTGGAAGCAGCAGCACTTCAGCAATGAGCACACTTAGCATCAAAGTCTTGGTTTCTAAATACCATTCTCAAAGGAACCAGTGCTCTTTAGGCAAAAGGATGATTCCAGAGCTGGGGCAGGGAAAACAAGAGATGCCTAGAACATCTGTTTGTGCCAAAAACTAAAGATGTGCTCAAAGCATGATGGAGGCATGTCAAAAGGACACAGTAACCACTTTCAATCTGTGCCAATTTAAACATCAAAATAAATGATAGCAGCACATTATAAACCACTCAATAAAAGAGGAAATCATGAGCTCATATCAATATGATTAAATAAATTAAAAAGCCCGAAATGTTGAATGAGGAATGGTACAGTTATGTAATCTCAAGTGACCTCCCCAAACTCCAAACACTTTTTTAACTACAAAGAGAAAACTAATAGCTTTGCATGGAGAAACCTGGAAGACATCACATTAGTCAAGTAATCAAAGTCAATATCACCAGTGAGTGACAACTTGAGATCGTGTTCCACTGACAAAATACAATGAAATGAATACTCCATCAGATCTATGATACTAATGTAAAAGTTTTGTTACCTGAATTTAATCATAGAGAATTATCTGACAAACCCAAACTGAGTGACATTCTATGTAACAGATGGCCCATCACCTTCAAAAGTGTCAAGGTCATTAAAGTCAAGGAAGTCTAAGGAACTGTACCAGACAGGACAATTATTGTAGCACATGATTCTGAATGGGGTCCTTTTGCTAAAATTAAACATTCCTGGGATAATTTGCAATACTTAAATGGGATCTCAGATTAGAAGGTAGTAATGTACCAATGTTAATTTCCTGATTCTGATGACTGTATTATGATTATGTAGACGAATATATCCTTACTTGTAGGAAATAGCTGTTAAAGTATACAGAGGTGATAGGACATCTTTTGACAACTTATTCTCAAATGGTTCAGGGGAAAATGAAATTCTTTGCACCATATTTGCAACTCTTCTGTAACTTTGAAATTATTTCCAGAATAAAAATGACTTTTCAAAAGAAAGGGAAAAAGAAATAAGAGACAATGAATATGGATAACTTTTTCGAAGTTATACTACAAAAAGGACCAAACAAATAGGGCATTTGCTGGAAGGGGGACACAAAAAAATTCGAATTTTATTGAAGATGGAGAAATAACACTATGCTTGTATGCTGATGAAAATAATGAAGAAGGGAAGCAAAAATGGGTGATATAGGAAGAGGATAGGAGATAAACTGGTGGAGCAGTTTCCTGGTTAGGGAGATGGGATCTGATGCACAAGGGAAGGAATTCACTTCTGATAACAACAGGGATCTGCTCAGATTGACGACTGCTGAAACCCAACCATCCAGACACCTCACCAAAGCAGACTGGGGCCAAGAAGCATGGGGGAAGGTGAAGGGGACCCTAGAAAGCCTCAATAAAGCCCACCAGACTATGAACCTACTCCAGGCAGACACTTTGACAGCTCCAAGATACAGTAGTTGTCAGTAAGGATAAAATCCAGAACCCTAAACTTAAACGAAATGTAGGGATATAGCTCCAGTTTCATGACATCCTGAAATTGCTACACATCTTAAAATTGATGTTGCAAAATGCTTGTAAGCCATCAGGCAAAGAAACGAGGACAGGCAGGTTGTCACTGACCATGTATGCGGCAAATTGCCTGTGCATTAAGGCTATCAGTCATAAAATCACTCCTTCAGCTGGGTTGCCTGCATTCATGAAGCCATGCAAGGTTGACTTAACTTTAATTTGTTGCTTTAAAAGACTTCAAAGATTATACTGGATGGCAGCTTGAAATGGGAAGTATATCTAGAAAAAACAATCAAACTGTTTTCTCTTGCTGTATATTCATACTGCTCTCAATACTTCCCTTCTGACACCAGATGTGTGGGGTTTCCCACATCAAGCAATTCTCTGACACCACTTGGGTATCCTACAGTTTAACTCAATTCTGACACTATCTCTGAGGAGACAGCATCAGATCCCAGAAGTTAAGGGCTCAGTCTCACAAAACTGCCACCTATTTCAGGTGCTAATGGCAAGTAGTAGGCCTCCAGGCTACCCACAACTTCTGTCCTACCTGGCTACAAGTCAGAGGTTCTCCAACTCTGATGATTTGCTAGTGTCTCACAGAACCCTGGAAAACAGTTTATTTGCTATTGCCAACTTATTACAAAGGATATAAACAGTCAGATGAAGAGAGGTGCAGGGCAAAGTTGGAAAGGGTCCTGGGCACAGAAGCTTCTGTCTCTGTGGTGTTAGGGTGCACAACCCTCCAAGCATGTGTTCACAAACCCAGAAGCTCTCTAAATCCTGTTCTTTTGGGATTTTGTGGGTGATTCATCAGGTAAGCATGATAGATAATAAACTCCATTTCCAGCCCTTCTCTCTATGGAGAAATAGGGGATGGGGGTGGGACTGAAGGTTCCAAGCATCTAATCATGGCTTGGTCTTGCTGGTGACCCATCCTTATCCTGGAGCCCACCAAGAGTCACCTCATTAGAACAAAAGATGCTCCTAACATCCAGGAAATTACGTAGGTCTCAGGAGCTGTCTCAGAAACCAGGGTCAAAGACCAAATATTAGAACAAAAGATTCTCCTAGCACCTCTATTTACAAAGTCTTTAAGAGCTCTGTGTCAGGAACCAAAGGCAGAGACCAATATATGTATTTCTTTTTACTTCACAGCAAGTTATCTTGAACATCAAAGATTGCCTGTCACAGGCCTGGCAATGTAAGTGAAGGCAAAAGAAATGGCCAAACCTCTGGGAATAGGTCACAGCATTTTTAAACTAGGAGAGGTTGGTCTGACATCTGTCTAAAAAGGTCTTTTACTCAGATCAAAGCTGCTGGCTACTTTAAAGAAAGGCTTTATTTTTATTTGAATCATTAATGTGTAATTCAAGTAAGAAAAATTAAAAACATCTATTTTAAGCAGTAGTAAATGCAGAATAAACTTCAGAATTCTTTGATATGTCTTGGAATTATACTGAAAATATGAGAGGTGCTAAGGAGAGCAAGATCATCAATGTAGGGAATGAAAAGCAGCATGTCAACATGATGCCTGCATCAGTCATGATGTCTGCATCACCATAATGGCCTACCTAACGTGGTGCCCTATCAGACATGGTGCCCTACCTACCCATGGTGCACTACTGAACCATGGTGCACTACGTAACATGGTGCCCTGCCAAGCCATTGTGTACTACCAAACTATGGTGCCCTACCTGACATGGTGCCCTACCTAACCACTGTGCACTAGCTAACATGTTGCCCTACCTAGCCACTGTGCACTACCAAACCATGGTGCCCTACCTAGCCACTGTGCACTACCTAATCATGGTACCCTACCTAACCATTGTGCACTACCTAACCATGGTACCCTACCTAACCATTGTGCACTACCTAACCATGGTACCCTACCTAACCATTGTGCACTACCTAACCATGGTGCCCTACCTTACATGGTGCCCTACCTAACCACTGTGCACTAGCTAACATGGTGCCCTACCTTACATGGTGCCCTACCTAACCACTGTGCACTACTGAACCATGGTGCACTACATAACATGGTACCCTACCTAGCCACTGTGTACTACCAAACCATGGTGCCCTATCTAACCATTGTGCACTACCAAACCATGGTGCCCTACCTTACATGGTGCCCTACCTAACCACTGTGCACTACTGAACCATGGTGCACTACATAACATGGTACCCTACCTAGCCACTGTGCACTACCAAACCATGGTGCCCTACCTAACCACTGTGCACTACTGAACCATAGTGTACTACATAACATGGTACCCTACCTAGCCACTGTGAACTACCAAACCATGGTGCCCTACCTAACACGGTGTCCTAATGTAACCATGGTGTCTTACCCAACCATGATGATCTATATATATTATCATGATGGTCTGCACCATCACCACGATGGGCTGTGCTCTCATGATGGTCTTTATCACCATGATACCTGCATTACTGCCAGTGGCCAAAGGTGAGTCTAAAGGATCTTTGCATTGTGATTGTGAGAGTGCCTAGGATCAAACTTTGATTGTGAAACAAAAGAAAGTATAATTGTATGAATACATATTTACTATTTTTGTATTTGTGAAATAATCAGTGACTATTTTAAGTAGACTTCCCCTCCCTGCTCCTCCAAGGTGACATTAAACTGATGGTACTTATCAATAGCATCTTTTAAAAAAAAGAAATAGAATAATTTTCCAAACAATCGTCATCAAGAAAAGTATATTATATTTAATTTATTTTATTTAATAAAAGAAGAAAGACACTCAATACTGTCATCCAAAATAGTTACATTTTTAAGGGAGACTTCATCTGGCCTAAAAACTGGGCTATTCAGGAAAATTCATTTCCCAAGGATTTCAATTACCAAGGATTTATAGTACTACTTCTACAGCTGCTTAAGTGGGATGCATAAGACTGAGTACATACTTGGTGCTTAACAATATCTACTGAGTTTTAAAAAATTGCATCAAGTCTCATAAAAATGAATTTTTATCTTCCATTATTAATGTATGCCTGAATTCAATTTTAAACTTTTTGCTTTGTTTTCAGCAAATTAAATGAGTTAGGACTAGCCATCTTTGAACACAGCCCTTCCCTCTATAAATCCTTTAATATATTCTACTGATTTTTATCATTCCTAAAATTACTCTCAAATTGGCCTATAAGGAAGACTGTATCCCATTCTATCTAATAAAATTGAACACAAGCATTTTAGAGAAAGGATGTTAAAATGCTGGAAAAATACCTTAAAAGTCTCAAACCCAGGATATATGTCCTCTCTCTAGTACCAAGCATGTTGTCTAACTGGCCCATTTCTCAGTGCAGAGCCCCATGACATTCAACTCTAATCTATTATAAGTCAATAATCAGAAAGATAATTTAATCATCAGAAATGCTCAGATTTGGTTTACTAATTTATACATATTTGTTAGTCATTAAAAATCAGTCTTTTTAATGTTGATACCAAAAAGAAGGTATACTATAAATACTAGCTATTTATGATCATATGATACGAAACAATTTACTTTTTCTTTAAAATGACCAGTTTTCAAATTACATTTGAATTCTCTCCCATTACCACAGTTTTATTTGGCCAATTATATTCATGCCTAGAATCTCCAAATCTATAATGTGATTGGGAATGAAAGTCATGAAAAATACAGTTCCTAATGTCTTATTATATGACATTCTTAATACATAAACCTAAAGCTATCTACTAAAAAAAAGTGCTTACTGAATGCCTTGTGCCCCAGCACCATAAAGGATTCAAAGAAGTAGACAGCTTGGTCTTTAAGACTATGTAGTCTAGGCTGGGCGAGGTGGCTCATGCCTGTAATCCTAGCACTCTGGGAGGCTGAGGTGGGTGGATCGCTCAAGGTCAGGAGTTTGAAACCAGCCTGAGTAAAAGTGAGACCCTGTCTATACCATAAATAGAAACAAATTAATTGGCCAACTAAAAATATATAGGAAAAAATTAGCCGAGCATGGTGGCGCGTGCCTGTAGTCCCAGCTACTTGGGAGGCTGAGGTAGAAGGATTGGTTGAACCCAGGAATGTGAGGTTGCTATGAGCTAAGCTGATGCCACAGCACTCTAGTCCAGGCAACAGAGTGAGACTCTGTCTCAAAAAAAAAAAAGACTATATTGTCTAGTTGGAAAATTTATTTGATGAAGGTGAAATCGATCAGTAAATTAATGCTTAGAACAGAAAAAGAGATTCACGAACAAGTGGGGATTAGGGTTGACCCCTAATGGAAGAATAAGATTTGGACAGGCAAAGAATAAGAGGAAGGGTGTTCTCAGTGAGGGACCCAGAATCACCAGCGAGGTGGAAATTTGCATAGCACATTCCTGGAACAGCAAGGAGAACCAGTTAGAAATGTCTATTGGGAATATTTTGGAAAAATAAGAAATAAATTTGACATTTTTATGTGGAGTCAATTTATGGAGCACCTAATTAGTTAAGAAGCAATGATTTTACCCATGCTCTTGGCCTTGGCTTTCTTTTGCTCTTATATCTACATTATTTTGCATAATAGTAACAATATTCCTTATCAAAGAGCATCTTTCCAGCTTACAGTGATTCCCATACATGTGGGTAGGTTCATTCCTACTGTGTTTATATAATGTGGCCCAATCTTAATGTCAGCTGAGTGAAGGTGGAGGTGGCTTATTCTTACTGGAACAGAGATGCCACTCTTGGAATATGGAACGGAGACTGAGAGAGATTGAATCAATCTATCTCTGGACCGTGAGGTGTGATCCTTGGAGCCGTGGGCAGCCATCTTGTGTCTGCCACATGGACCTCGCAGCTCAAAATCACTCTTGCCAGGAAAAGGAAGAGGGGGACACCCCGGGAGAAGCAGAAACATGTGATGGTGCTTGCAGTTCCTAGTGGCTATCCAGTTCCCACTTCCACTGCTTGCCCAGTTTCACTTCCGCTCCTGGATTCTGACACACCCTGTATCTTTTAGCATCAATCCTTTCTTTCTGCTTAAGCTAGCTTGGGTTGGGTTCCTATTATTAGAAACCCAAAGAGTCCTAATACACTGGTGAATCGAGAGATTTACTGAAGCTCTGCTGTCATTTACTTTTGTGTACGTTCCTTCCACTTGTGCTGTAAGGACAAGCTTTCTTTTATTTTGTCTTTGCTCAACGGTCATGTGAGTATATTGCTGTTCCATTTGTCTAAGTGTCATAGAACACAACCTCTCTCTATCCCTTTCCCGGACCCCCTACCCATTTTCCTTTTATTTCTCTTTACTCTCTGTCCTTGAATGAAATACTAACAAAGAAATACAGAAAGGCTGGGAGTATAATTTACATATGCCTGAGGCTTATGAACAGATAATGGGTTCGTTAGCCCAAATCTCCCAGGATCTGTGATGTAAAGGGATAGAACACAAGAAGGTTTAAAAACCAATATGTTGTTCAGATCAGGTAGGGCTACTCTATGCAGCTGGAGTTATTCTGGCGCCCACATGAGGGATAAGGCCCCTCCCCTACTTAAGGGGCCCTCAGCAGCTCCAGTGCCACTGTGTCCCCATGCCTGCTTAATTAAGAGTCCTGTTCTTTGTCGTCTGAGCCGCAGCAGATTCTGCCAGATGTGCATAAAGCCATTGCTATCCTTTATAGCTTGAAGAGGTCACTACTCTAACTAGAAAATCGCAAACCTGGAAACTTCAGAGAGAAGCCCCTTCCTGCTGACAGGATTGTGCACAGAAAGTAGGTGAAGAAGCCTGAGTGCTCAGAAGCCTGAAGGGCCTCCTACGGGCAGATAACCAAGCCCTAAACCAGCTAGCTGACAACTATGTCAACGCAGTCGACATTTTATCCAACAGCTACACTAAAAATAACCTGTCACTTCACCACAGCATGCCTGCCTGGCTCGGAGGTGCCGAACAAATGCTGAAATACAGGATGCTGCTGTATTTCCAACAATTTCAGGTCTCATGATGTCAAGGGATTCAGAGATTTGAATGTGACGATCGTCCAGGAAGGCAGCCACTGGTGCTCAGTTTATTGGGCTCCTGTTTCGTCTCTTTTAGTAGTGATGCATTTGTGTCTGTTCAGAGGGCAATCAAGGTGTGATGTTGGCTTGTTTCTGATGACATTTGGTAATTATGCTTCTCAGATAACTTATTTGCATCTGCAATAGCTCTCATTCTCACTTTTTATAATCCCTACTAGGTTGGAGATCTTTAACCACTCCAGTTTGAGCGTTGACTGTAGTCGATAGCCACAGATGAACGCGCATAGCGACTATAGCCGGCAGCCGTGATACGACTTTTCTAATTTTTCATTTATCAAAATAAAATTGTGAACATTTAAAAATAACGTAATGGAAACATATATGTATATGTTACCTATTCTGATTTACATTACAAGTGAAGCTGCCTGTAAAGTAAAACAAGCTTTCAGTGCTTTAAAGCTTTCCTCATCACACAAGAGCAAAATGGATTAGTCGTTGATGCACAGCACAAACTATCGTGCGGACTATGTGTGCCGGCTGTGGGCAAGGTTTCCCGGCCTGTGAGCACCGTACTGAAGTGGTTAAGGACAAGAATCATGTCTTTATCTATCTCCATATCTCTAGAACCTCACAAGTCTTGGCAATTTAGAAAGCTCTCAATAAAATGTTTATTAGATAAATAAATGAATAACTGAACAAACAACAAAATACAACCTTATGATGAGGGTCTAGAAAAGCTTCTGAAAGAACACAATGACTGGTCTGACTCTTCAAGGAGTCAATGCAGTTAAGCGTCAGTAAAGGTGAAAGGTGGAGAGTCAAAGGAGATTGAAAAGTTCTAGGCATTTGAAATTTCCATCAAGGGAGTTGAAAGCAGTTCAGTATGACATCCGGGAGAATGGACGGGGTGAAGCTGAAAAGATGGGCAGGGGCCCGAGGAACCTTGTATACCCTGCTAAAGAGTTTGAATTTTATTTTACAGGTCATGGGGAATCATGAGACGATTTTCAGTGGCAGAAGAACATAATGAGATTTTCTTTAGAAGGTTTCCTTTAGCCCCAGTGTGAAGGGTGACTGATGGCAGAGACAGAGGTGGGGCTGTAGAGAGCAGGCAGGAACCCCTTGCAGTCAGCCATTCAGGTGAGGGACAATGAAGTCTGACCTATTGCTGGGAAGGTCTATTTCTGTTCTCTTTCTTCCGCCATCAGTTTTCATCCCACATCGGCACATCATGTTCTCCTTTAGGAACAGTGCCTGGGGACACCAAATAGTAACAGAAAATGCCAACCACGATAGGGCTTCACCAACTTTGATCTCAGTTGGGCCACTCCAACAGGTAAAGTGGTATTTTCCAGAGGCGCATGGGCTGAACCTCCTCTCCCCTCAAAAATAACTGGATGACCCTTTCTGATAACCACAATCCTTGGGACATCTCACTTCTCTCAGCAGTTCCTGTGCCCACCTGTCACTTTGAACTTTTTCATTCTCTCGGAAAGGGAATAAAAAAGTAAAAAACAAGAGGCAAGACAAGAGAAGAGGAAGGTGGCAAGGGAGGGTTTATTTATCTCACTGATGAATAAAGAAGAATTAAAGCTGTTAAAGAAGAGCAGAAGCTGATTAAATCTTGTGGCCTATTACTAGGAGCCAAATTTTACAAAGCAAGTTTAGGATAGATGAGAAAATGTCCATGGATAATTGCTCAACTTATTTAGGGAGGAAGATGAGCTCTCCCTTCACTCTCTCGCACACATCCGATGGGTCAACTTTTCATGAGAAATCTACCAACAAAGGGGTTTGGATTTAAAGTCTTATAGCAAAGCTGTCAGGTTCCAGGTCTGGGAGTGTAAAAAAAAGAAGTAGACTGTGAACTTTCATTAAACCTCTATGTTGTTTGATTTCTTAGGGAGACGAGGTGTGACTTTTGTGTTTTGTAGGAAGAAAAATCCAATAAAGTATAAAGAAGAAAAAACTAATGACCTACCATGATGATTAGAAGGGTTAGACATGTAAAACAGACACATAACCTAAGAACCTGAACCTGGACAGAAAGAGTTAACATCAAATGAGAAGAGGCTCTCCACAAGGTCAAGGAGGTGAACTGGTAGACTGATATGTTTTATGTATTCTCCAATTTCTTTGGCTGGAATTTAGCCATGAGCCTGTTTTGCTTTTTTTGTTTTGTTGTTTTGTTCTAAAATCTACATAGAGAACCATTTTAATTTATTCTATCATTTCATGCTGTAGAAATCTGGAGAAGAAAAAAGACATATTAGAAAAGGGAACTTCTGCCTAATCATTAAGCTACTCTCTTGTCATTATTGGTTTCAGTTATTGGTTTCATTATTGGTTTCACTCTTTTCATTATTGGCCTCTCTATGGAAGAGTAGAGAGATGACAGATGGCTACAAATCATGCTCCTTATAATGAGGCTAGATGAGGTGTGGGGTCAGACTGTCCTCACCTTTATCCTGTCGATGTTAGCTTCCATCTTCAGCTGCTCTACCAGCTTCCTGGCTTGTGCTATGCTGGCAGTGTTGTTGCTGGCCATCTGAGTGCTGGATGGATTTTTCAGACACGCTAGAAAAGAAAACAAGGAGGAAGAATGTATCAGAGAATCCATGAGCTGCCAAAAGAGCAGGTTCACCAGAACCCAGGAAACATCAGAACCGTTGTCGTAGCCAGGCCTGGCT
>VSMD01089795.1:0-15287 GCA_008750895.1 Mirza zaza
TGGGTGGGTGGATGGATGGATGGATGGATGGGTGGATGGATGGATGGATGGATGGGTGGATGGATGGATGGATGGGTGGATGGATGGATGGATGGGTGGGTGGGTGGATGGATGGGTGGGTGGGTGGATGGATGGGTGGGTGGGTGGATGGATAGATGCCCCATAGTTGAATGCAAAGTTGGGAGTTGCAACTTCAGCACCTGCTACCAAGAAGCATCTTCATTCCTGGGTACCCCGAGGGCTCTCCTGGGCCTCTTCCCCATTGACCCACCCCAATCTCCCCTCTTGCCCCCCAGGTTTGGTTCAAGAACCGCAGGGCTAAGTGCAGACAGCAGCGGCAGCAGCAGAAACAGCAGCAGCAGCCCCCGGGGGGCCAGGCCAAGGCCCGTCCTGCCAAGAGGAAGGCGGGCGGGTCACCACGCCCCTCCACGGATGTGTGTCCAGACCCTCTGGGCATCTCAGATTCCTACAGCCCCCCTCTGCCCGGCCCCTCGGGCTCCCCCACCACAGCAGTGGCCACGGTGTCCATTTGGAGTCCGGCCTCAGAGTCCCCTCTGCCCGAGGCCCAGCGGGCTGGGCTGGTGGCCTCGGGGCCTTCTCTGACCTCTGCCCCCTATGCCATGACCTACGCCCCAGCCTCTGCTTTCTGCTCTTCCCCCTCCGCCTACGGGTCTCCGAGCTCCTATTTCAGTGGCCTGGATCCCTACCTGTCTCCCATGGTGCCCCAGCTGGGGGGCCCGGCCCTCAGCCCCCTCTCCGGCCCCTCCGTGGGACCCTCCTTGGCCCAGTCCCCCACGTCCCTGTCAGGCCAGAGCTATGGCCCCTACAGCCCTGTGGACAGCTTGGAATTCAAGGACCCCTCGGGCACCTGGAAATTCACCTACAACCCCATGGACCCTCTGGACTACAAGGATCAGAGTGCCTGGAAGTTTCAGATCTTGTAGAAGATTCTGCGTCTGTCTGCACCTCTCCGTCTGGCCTCAGGACCCTCTCTTATCTAAATGGGGCGGTATCTCTGCGAAAACAGCAGGAACTAACAACTCTTCCAAGGGTGTGGCCTCCTTGGCTTCTCCAGGTGCAGCCTGCTTGGCACCGTCCACCTTCCCTCCTTAGGGACAGACGGCAGGTCTCGGCGACCCTGTCAATCCCAGCACTGTCCCCTTAGCTCCGACTCCAGAAACCGGTGCTGAGAACTTACCCTAAGGAGAAATTAAGCCACACTGGCAGTTGATTTGAGGCGATGCTTAGGTCAGAATCACCGTGCCCTTGAACAGACAGGTGGGCGGCTTAGTTCCCGAACTTTCCATTTGGGTCCTCTTTTTTTTAGCATAGGTTTAGGGATCTTTCTAGAAATCCCAAAGACAGACTTTAAGAAGCCCCATCAGGAAACCTTAGGCTAATTATACAGTTACATTAAAACATTCATTAAAAAATTTTACAGTCTTCACAAATGTCAGGCTTACGTGTTAGGTTTTTGATACATGTATGTATGCATATACATATATATTTTCTTCTTGGTTTCTTTTTAAAGACATTTAATCATTCCTTTACTCATTAGCACGCTGGAAATGAACATATTTGGTAAAAGAATGAAAGGCAAGTTGCCTATTCTATCTCTACTCTTTTTTATTTTGTTTTAGGATTTTCTTTTTTTTTAATAGAGACAGGGTCTTGCTCTGTCACCCAGGCTGGAGTGCAGTGGCACCATCATAGCTCACTGCAGCCTTGAACTCCTGGGCTCGAGCCGTCCTCCTGCCTCAGCCTCCTGAGTATCTGGGACTACAAGCGTGTGCCACACCGTGCCCAGCTAATTTTTCTATTTTTTGTAGAGTTGGGGTATTGCTATGTTGCTCAGGCTGGCCTTGAACTTCTGGCCTCAAGTGATCCTCTTGCTTTGGCCTCCCAGAGTGCTAGGATTACAGGTGTGAGCCACTGCACCCTGCCTTAGGATTGTCTAAAGGTGAACTTCATCACAGAATCCCTCAGACTTGAGAGCTAAAAAAAAAAAAGGTGAATTTCACCCAAAAATTGGTGGAGTTGGGGTGATTACATGGGGTGCACCCCCTTTTGTTGAGGCTATTTGAAAGAGAAGAGGCAGGGGGACAGCCTTCCCACCTGTAAATAAACAACAGACGAGGGAGAGAGAAACGGATTTGGAGGTGGCTCTGCATTTTCAACGTGTGTTCTCTCTTTTAGATTTTTTTTTGTTTTCAGTTTTGATTGTGGGATTGGAAACTAGAGCTTGGCTTGAGGAAGTTTTCCTGGGGTGGCACCATTATTTCCTGAAATACAATTTCATACACAGCGACACAATCTCTGTGAGGAGTCCAAGAAGGATTCAGGTATTCTGACACTCTGAGAAGCTTGGTGCTTGGCCCCTGCTTCCTCAGTCTGAGATCTCTTTGCGCTTTTGGAAGGGGAGGCAGGATCTAAAAAAAAGCCTTTCGTTGGGGATGTCTGTAGGCGAGTTGTGAAAGAAAGCAGGGCAGGAAGGCAGGGGTGCGCCGGGTAGAGGTTTCACAACCGGTGCTGCACGGAAGTGGAAAAGCCCTGATTTGGAGTTGGCCAATTTCCGTGGTGTAAATGCTCCCACCATGGCTGATTTCAAGTTATCCACCTGAGGTCACTGAACTTGGAGCTGAGAAGAGATGTGGCATCTCTGCGTTCATGAGCTAGTCCAAGCTGGCGCCAGCACCCCAATGTCAGGAGAAAGGCACGGTGTGAAGAGAGAGGCTGGGGGGTGTCCAGTGAGCCTCCAGAGAGAGGCCTGTGCAGCCTCGACCCTGGGGGAGGGGCACACACTCTGATCACGAGAGCGCACCAAGATGCTTTATCCAACACCCAACTTGTTCATCTCTCGTGGGCCCGAGTCATGCTGGGCTCTGGGACATCAAACTCAGGATTGGCTCAGAGTCCAGCATGGGACACAAAAGCCTAAACAGGGGAAGACAACCCATGGTGGGGTGGAGGCTGGGAGATCCAGACAGAAGTCACAGGGCCGGGGGGACAGGGATGAGATGACATGGTGCCCTGGGTCGGTGCCTCAGTTGGGACCAGAATCCAGCGTCAGTTTTTCTTTCTGCAGAGACGCCAAGGCTCTGGGCTGGCGCCTGGGGACTCGAGCCTGGGTGACAATCAGTTCTCCAGGAGGCCATGTCTTGTGCAGACAGTTCAAAGGAGACTTGACATGGGGGTCTAGGAGGGCTTGGAGGATGGACACAGAGTTCTTGGGAAGTGTGGGAAGAAAGAGAGGCTGAGGGGTCACAGGCCAACTGGGTAAGACTTCAAGAGACGCTGATCCGGGGTCTTCTGAGACTTCTCCAGGATTTGGATCTGATCAGGAGGTTCCAAGTCCCTTTTCCTGGGCTGGCCTCCTGTACCTGGCTCTTCTGCTGTCGTTTGTCCTACTTCCTAAAGCCAGGACTCGGGACGAAGCAAGTGGGCACGGAGGGAAGAGGCCAGGAGCCTCCCTCATTCTGTGTCACTTTCTCTGTCCCCCCTTCCCACACACTGGCATCCCAGGTCCCCCTTCTTTGGTCACCCACACAGTGAAACTGATTAAAATATTGAGTCCCATTTAAAGTCTGGGTGATTTTTTTTTCTTAATTTCCATGATTTTCCCTAGAGGGGTAGATTGGGGCGGTTGGCACAGGGATTCCTCTGTCCCTTGTGCCTCTGGGGACATGGGCCCATCCACGGGCTTCCTGTCTTATCTCCCATCACAGTCTTTTCCTTGTTATCTCCCTAAAGCCGATTACAGGCTCCAGGGCTTCTGGCCAGCGTGGAGAGCCCCGCCCAGCCCTGGGGACATTTCCCTCTGAAGCTGCGTCTCTCACTCCTGCAGGGTCTCCAACTAACTTCCCCACTTCCTCTCTCATCTCTTCTCTGTCTCTTTCCTTTTTTGCTCCAGGCTCTCAGACTCCCTGGCATCCTTTCCTCTTTGGTGAATTTTCATCTTCTTCCTTTCTTTCCCCCTATGTCTTTTCCTTTGCCTCTGGCTTTCTCTTTCTCCAGCTCCAAGTTGGCTTTTTCTGCTTCTGTTCCTCTCAATTGCTGAGTCCCAGGTTACTTTTGTTGGGGGGACGGGGGCAGACATCAAACATTGGATTGAGGGGGTCAGGCAGGCCTGCCGTCCCAGCCTGGCTCAGCCCCTTGAGGTCATCTGACCTTGGGGGCTTCATTTCTCCCAGCCTCAGTTTCCCCACCTGTAACTCGGAGCCTCCAAGAAGACCCATCTCAAGAGAATGAAATGAAGTTATTATATTACATACTTGGTCCTGCAGGCTGGTACATGGTAACAGCTTAATAAATACTTATTTATATAATTTTGTGGTAAAATGCACACACCGTGAAACGTACCATTTTTCCCATTTTAAGGATCATAATTCGTTTTGTCCATTTTAAGGTAATTAATTTAGTGGCATCAAGTATTAATACATTGACAGAAGAAACCAGTCACAAAGGGCCACATATTGTATGATTCCATTTATATAAAATATTCAGAATAGGCAAAGACGTGAGGCAGAAGGCAGGTGAGTGGCTGCCAGGGTTTGGGGTGGACCTTTGAATTGGGGGGGGAGGGTGACTCCTTAATGAATATGGAGTTCCCTTTTGGGATGACGAAAAAGTTCTGAAACCGGATAGTGACCTAACAATTCCGCTCATAACTCTATACCCGAAAGAACTGAAAGCAACAGATGTTCAAACAAAACTGGTACACTCAAGTTCACAGGCAGAGCGATTCCCAATAACCCAAAGACGGAAACAATCTATCCACTGAGGGACAGAGAA
The DNA here is from genome assembly GCA_008750895.1 of Mirza zaza. Classification (NCBI taxonomy): domain Eukaryota; kingdom Metazoa; phylum Chordata; class Mammalia; order Primates; family Cheirogaleidae; genus Mirza; species Mirza zaza. Next base: position 4,792 of record VSMD01089795.1, read on the forward strand.
ACAGAATGTGGTCTGGCCCTAGCAGGGGATGTCACTCAGCCACCAAAAGAAACGAGACAGTGATACATGCTACAACATAGATGAAACTTGGAAACATCATGCTAAACATGTATGTTAACCTGGTATTATTTTTTTTAACTGAACGTGTACTTGTGCCATTCAAGGCAGCTTTATTTATAACAGCCCCAAGCTGGAAACTGCCAGCAGGTGAATGGGGACACAGGCCGGGTGCATCCATACAAAAGGGTACCCTTGAGTGATGACAACATAGTGACGAGTAAAAGAAACCGGGCACGAAGCGGTCCATGCGCGATTCCACGTATAGGAAATTTTGGAAAAGATGAGCTGATATGGGACAGAAACAGAGAGTGTTGCCAGGAGCTGGGGAACAGCAAATGGGCTTTCCCACGAAGCGACAAAAAGGGACTTTTGGGGGGTGCTGGAACTGTCTTTCTCTTGATTATGGTGGTGGTTCCGTGACTGTGTACAATTGCCCACACTCATCAAACTGACACTCAGCATGGGTGGATTTTATAGACTATAAGTTATACCTCAATGTATCAGAAGGAAAAGAAAAGAAAGAAAAATTAACGAGCAGGTACTATTGGACAGACACTGGGGCAAGCTCATCCTAACTTGTTTAATTCCCAAAACAGCCCATCAGATAGATGCTAATTATTATGCCCATTTCACAGATGAGGAAAGTGAGGCAGAGAGAGGCTGGGTGACTGCCCAAAGCGAGGCATTTACGTTCAGCTTGTCGGGGTGCGGGCCTTTTCCCCTCCACTTTTGGTACTTTATTTTAGTTCTCTTCTCCCCTGTTTCTTCCTTCCTGGGTCTTGGGTACAATTAATTCTCTCCTTCTCTGTTTCCCTCTTTCTGTCTCTCTCCTCGCTCCCATATTTCTCTGTCGCTTCCCGCCTCTGAACCGCACCCCTCCCACCGCCCCAGCTGTTTCCTCTGTCCCTGAGCAGGACTAATTTAGCAAATGCCCCAATCCTCTTATGACAATGGCCCAGCCTCAGCAGGACGGCAGGGGAATTAGGGAGGATTAGGTGTGGACTCACGACCCACAGGGGAGGGGACTTCATGGAGTTTTAACTAAATGATGCACCCCCCCCCCCCATTTCCCCTCCATGTGGAATCAATGCTGCCTGAGACACAACATAGTCATCAAATCACAGGTGACACTCTGCATTGGGTGCTTCCAACAAGCGCTTTCTTTGTATTCCTCACTCACTGAAACCTCATGACATCTCCCCAGGCCATCCTCCTCCCTTGTTTTAAGGATTAGTAGAGGTTAAGTGACTTTCCTAAGGCAACAGAACCCAGTCCCAGCCTTCTGGGTGCTTCTCAGGTTAAAGAAGAAGAAACCTGGTTAGGAGCAGAGAGTGCAAAGGCCCTGGGGTCACACAGCAAGAGAGGCAACCTCTGTGTGGGTAACTTCAAAGACTATGCCTTTAGCCCCTACGAAGTATGGGGGAGGTGAAAGAGACAGAGAAAGAGAGCGTGAAATCAAGAAAGGTAGGGAGGCTGAGGTGGGAGGATTGCTCGAGGTCAGGAGTTCGAAACCAGCCTGAGCAAGAGCGAGACCTCGTCTCTACTATAAATAGAAAGAAATTAATTGGCCAACTAAACATACATATATATATATATATATATATATATAAATAAAATTAGCCAGGCATGGTGGTGCATGCCTGTAGTCCCAGCTACTCGGGAGGCTGAGGCAGGAGGATCGCTTGAGCGCAGGAGTTTGAGGTTGCTGTGAGCTAGGCTCATGCCACGGCACTCTAGCCCAGGCAACAAAAGTGAGACTCTGTCTCAAAAAAAAAAAAAAAGAAAAAGAAAGATAGGCAAAAAACGAGGAGGAAAATGTATTTCAGAGAAGGAGAAACAGAAAGCAGAAGAGAGAGAATAGGCTGTCACATCCTCAACTCCTTCGACAAACCCCTTGCTCCTTATGCAGCTGCCATCTTGGTGGTCTTTGCTCTCCCCACACGTGGGGGCCTTTGTCAGTGCTGTTCCCTCCACCCAAATGCTCTTCCATGCCTGGCTGGCTCCTCAACTCTTATTTTACGTGTCCCTTCCTGAGCAAGGCCTTCCCAGACACCTCCTCCAGCTCTCTGCTGCTGTCTCAGCATCTGCCCTCGTGCCCTTGAACTCTCTTGTTTGTGCAGTGAACAGTGAGTACTCATGGCCTGCCAAGTGCTCACCCATGCCAGCCGTAGTTCCAAGTGTGGAAAGTGTATTAACTCATTTAATCCTCGCTCGCATGCTATCGGCAATTGTTTTTACCTTTTTATTGTTTCTTTTTTCTATTTAAACGCGATTCGAATCCTTATTTTAAGATAAGCGCAATGATAATTTAATGCAACAAGCTACATATATACACACCAAACCTGTGTATCGTGAACTACAAAAGTAGTTTCCATGGACACATATGGTTTCCACCAAGACCACATTTCCACAATGAGCAGGACTCTCGAGTCTGTTAGTAAAACACTACCCTAAATGCTCATCTTGCCACCAGCACCACTCAGTTATTAAGCGATGCCATTCTGGCCACTGAAAGCATTTATTTTTAGAAGCTTTACTCTGATCTGGGAAAAGGAGTTATCCTGAAACTCAACAAATAGTATGTTTTATAACCCACCCCAAAGGTTTTCAATCAAAAAAGCCTTCTAACACAAAAGCATTCACATGAAACTTTCAGTTTCTCCAAAATAAATAAATAAAAGAATTCTTGTTATCTGAAGAAAAGAATATTAAAACAAGTTATCTTTTAAAACAGATGAGCATTCTTACAAAAAACGCCTGTATTTTCCTATATCATCTCCTTAAAAGAAACACAAAAAAATTCACTAAAATAATCTCTCCGAAAACTTTTGTGTAGGCTGGGGCGCGGTGGCTCATGCCTGTAATCCTAGCACTCTGGGAGGCCGAGGCAGGCGGATTGCTCAAGGTCAGGAGTTCGAAACCAGCCTGAGCAAGAGCGAGACGCTGTCTCTACTATAAATAGGAAGAAATTAATTGGCCAACTAATATATATACAAAAAATTAGCCAGGCATGGTGGCCTGTAGTCCCAGCTACTCGGGAGGCTGAGGCAGGAGGATCACTTGAGCCCAGGAGTTTGAGGTTGCTGTGAGCTAGGCTGATGCCAGGGCACTCACTCTAGCCTGGGCAACAAAGTGAAACTCTGTTCCAAAAAAAAAAAAAAAAAGAAAAAGAAGATACCACTAATGATTCCATGTTAAGGACATTAATGGTCATAAGATATAAGAACAACTTTTCTTCATTTATTTATTTTTATTATTATTTTTTTATTTCAGTGTATTACAGGGGTACAGATGTTTAGGTAACATATATTGCCTTTGTCCCACCTGAGTCAGAGCTACAAGCGTGTCCATCCCCTAGGCGGTGTGCACCGCATCCATTAGATGTGGATATACCCAACCCCTCCGCCCTCCTCCGATCTGCCCAACACCCAATGAATGTTACTATATATGTGCACGTAAGTGTTGATCAATTTGATGGTGAGTACATAAGGTGCTTGTTTTTCCATTCTTGTGATACTTCACTTAGTTGGATGGGATAGATGAACAATTTTATGCCAAGAAATTTGAAAATTTAGAAGATAAATTCCTAGCAAATACACCTTACTACAGTGAACACACACAAATACACACAGATACGCCCATAAATATGAATAGTCCTATTAAAGAAAAGTAATCCATTCTTAAAATTTTTCACACAGCCGGTCTCGATGGCTCACGCCTATAATCCCAGAGATTTGTCAGTTGAGGCAAGAGGATCGCTGGAGCCCAGGAGTTTGAGGCTGCAATGAGCTATGATTGTGCCACTGCACTCCAGCCTGGTGACAAGGACAGGGCCTCATCTCTAAAAAAAAGAAAAAATTCACACAAAGAGCACTCCATGCAGATTTGGCTTTCTCAGTGAATTCTACCAAACAGTTAAGAAAGAAATAACGTTGATCTTATACAAACTTCCAGAGAATTGAAAGAGAGGGAACATTTTCCATTTTATTTCATGGGACCTGCATAATCTTGGTCTAAAAACCCAGGCAAGAACTCTAAAATAAAGGAAAATTATAGGTCATGAACGTAGATACAGAAGTCTAAGACAGAATATTAGCCAATGAAACCCAGAATATATAAAGAAAGGATAACACGTTCTGACCCAGTTGAGTTTATTCCAAGAATGTAAACATGGTTTAATATTCAAAACAAACTAATGCAATTTGCTTCATTAACACAATAAAGGGAAAGTAATATCGTCTCAATATATGCAGGGGACGCATTTGATAAAACTCAAAATTCACTTGTGATTAAAAGCAATGAACTCTTAGCAAACGAGGAAGAGAAGTGAATTCCTTCACTTGACAAAGGGTAGGTGCAAAAGAATTCTATAGAGAACATCATGTCTAATGTTGAAATGTTGAGAACTTTCCTTCTATTATTGGGAATGAGACAGGAACATCTAGTGCTTATCGCTTTTATTCAACACTCTACTGAAGGTTTTTGCAATAAAAAAATTGAGGTAAGAAGAAAGCAAAGATCGGGTTTGGTGGCTCATGCCTGTAATCCTAGCACTCTGGGAGGCTGAGGCGGGAGGATTGCTTGAGGTCAGGAGTTTGAGACTAGCCTGACCAAGAGCAAGATCCCATCTGTATGAAAAATAGAAAAAAAAATAAGCCAGTCAACTAAAAATAAAAACAAAAAGTTAGCCGGGTGTCATGGCTCTTGTCTGTAGTCCCAGCTACTTGGGAGGCTGAGGCAGGAGGATCGCTTGGGCCCAGGAGTTTGAGGTTGCTGTGAGCTTGGCTAATGCCACGGCATTCTCTCTAGGCCAGGCGACAAAGTGAAACTCTGTCTCAAAAAAAAAAGAAAAAAGAAAAAAGAATAAGAAAATGAAATATTAAAGGTATATTGTTTAGAAAGGAAGAAATAAAACTATTTGCAGGTGACATGATTGTTTAGGTGGAAAACCCAAACAATCTATAGATAATCATTATATATATATATATATATATATATATTTTTTTTTGAGACAGAGTCTCACTTTGTTGCCCAGGCTAGAGTGAGTGCCATGGCATCAGCCTAGCTCACAGCAACCTCAAACTCCTGGGCTCAAGCAATCCTGCTGCCTCAGCCTCCCAAGTAGCTGGGACTACAGGCCACCATGCCCGGCTAATTTTTTGTATATATATTAGTTGGCCAATGAATTTCTTTCTATTTATAGTAGAGACGGGTCTCGCTCTTGCTCAGGCTGGTTTCGAACTCCTGACCTCAAGCAATCCGCCTGTCTCGGCCTCCCAGAGTGCTAGGATTACAGGCGTGAGCCACCACGCTCGGCCTCATTTAATATTTATATAAGAATTTTACAAGGTCACTGGATACAAGTGAATGCAACAAAACTTGATTATTTTAATACATTATACAGCTGCAAACAATTAGGAAACACATTTTAAAAAGTCGATGCAGGTTTCCGCGGGCGCTGGTGGCTGAGCTCTTTGCTGCCCTTGTTCGCAGGCTCCTTGTTGACATCATGGTCGCAGCAATCATGGTGAACTTACTTCAGTTTGTGTGTGACCACTGGGCTCATGTTCTTGTCCCTATGGGATTTGTCATTGGATGCTATCTAGACTGAAAGAATGATGAAAAGCTAACTGCCTTCCGGAATAAGAGTATGTTATATAGAAGGGAATTGAGATCCAATGAAGAAGTTACCTGGAAGTAAAAACTGGCTGAATTACAAAATGTTCACATTTTTAAAGTTATGAGAGAAATATAAACATGTTTATTATTTTAAAAAAAAAGTCGATGCAATTTACAACAACATCAAATATGTAGGAAAAAAAAATCTAACAATATCTGTGGATTATCTCTACACAGAAAACTATATGCAACATAACAATAACAACAGCAACAACAAACTTAAAGTAGACCATAATAAATGGAAAAAGTGCTCAACTTCATTGGTCATCAGAAAAATACAAAATGAAGCCATAATTTCTTCCTTCTACTTCTTCCTCGACTGCTGTCACAATGCCACCAGCATGGCTAAAATTAAAAGGCAGACAATGCCATGTTTGGTTGAGGATGTTGAGAAACTGAAAGTGTAAACTGCTAAAATCACTTTGGAAATCTATCAAGCGTTATCTGTAAATTTGAACAAACGACTTCTCTGTCACCCTCAAATTCCACTTCTAGGAATATATTAACAGAAATGCATAAATATATATGCCAGGGACTTCATGGCATCATTGTAACAACCTAGCTGGAACCAGCCCAAAGGTGCCCCAGTGAAAGAATGGATAAATTAAAGGTGCTCTATCACACAACGAAAACCACATGGACATCAGAAGGAACTGACCGTTGCTATAGGCGACATGGATGAATCTTGCAAACTTTGATGAATGAAATCAAACACTGTGGAAGGCACACTCTACGATTCTGTGCATTGAAAGTTCGAAACCAAGCAAAACTGTTCACCAGGAGGCAGGGCAGTGGTCGTCTTTGGGGGGGTCTAGACTGGGAGCTGTCATGGGGGAACTCTAGTGTCGCTGGGAATATTCTGTCACTCATGCTGGGTGCCGGTTATGCAGGTGTGTTCCCTTGGTGAGAATTCGTGGATCTGTGCATTGTCCTCAACCCATGTCATCCTTCAGTGCCCCTACAGGTGGGCCCAAATGGAGACATTTTCCAGAGAAAACCTGCAGCAAAGAGCAGCAGACGGAAAGGGGCTCTTTCCCACGGAGTCAACTTTAGGCTCGGGAAAACTGAGCTCAGGAAAAAGGAGCTCTTTTCGCAGAAGGAAGAGAACGTGGTCCAGAGAGATCGGAAGACAGGACCCAATTTTCTAAAACAACGAATAGATCTTATTTTACTTATACTCTGCATGGTTAATAACTCTGCACCATGGGGAATGCACAGCAATCTGCCATAAAAATTGTCCCCTGCCCCACAGTTGTCCTTGCACCGGGCTGCCACTCCCAGCTGCTCCCTGCGTGTCGTCCTGGATGACAGGCTGAGCATATGGGAGCAAAACGGTACCTATGTCCCGTTTTCAAATTTCTACATGTCCTCATCTCTCTACTTTGCTTTACTTATATGTGGAGCCAAAATAAGTCAAACTCATAAAAGTGGAGAGTAGAATGGTGGTTGCCAGGGTTGGGCGGGGGGAATGGAAGATGTTCAAGGTTTTACGTGCCCCCCCCAACCTGCTGAATCAGAAACCCTAGGCCTGAGGCCGGGGACTCTACATTTCAGCAAGCTCTCCAGGGAAAATCGCTGGCCTGGCCTGCGGAGGTGGTGGCAGTTTCCTGCAGGGTGAAAGTCAGGCTGTGACTTTGCCCTGAGGACAAACCTTGGGGACAAGGGAGGGTTCTCTGAGCCACTGGGACAGTCCTCTCCTGAGCAGATGTCATGATAAGACCAAAGGCTCCCACCTCTTGGGATCGGAAGTTGAGATAATCCCATTGTATAGGTGGGGAAATAAGAGAGCCCGGAGGGTGGGGTGGGGTGGGGTGGGGTGGGGTGGGGTGGGCAGCAAGGCCTTGGCCCAGGTCAGGCAGTTGCTGATGACAAAGACCTTCGGCCATTCCCAGCTGCTCTCAGACCTGCGCCTGCCACCGCACATTCAAGGGAGTTTGCTGAATACCAGAAAGAGAAGCAGCCCCCTACATCGGGAGCTGGTCCAGCACCCACAGCCAGCCCACCCCCCAGCCGGTTGGATAGAAATAATCTCACACGACACAAGTGGACAAAGTCACTGTTCGATGGTGTTGCAGTGATCTGTGAGAAACCCCGTCTGAACACAGACAAACACAAACATCGTCCAAAAACCACCACGGAGACCAATGTCCCCCTATCCCGGCTATGACGGGTGACAATGTTTCTATACACATCAGAGCTGTAGCCACGCTCCACCCTCCTCACCTTCACCGCTGGGTACTGTGTGCGGGCAAAGGCAGCTCCTTGTGTACTGGTATTCATGGGTTTTTGCCTTTTTGGTATTTTTTTTTTTTTTTGCCTGATTTTGTAGTTGATTTGTTTCTTTATTAATATTTATGGTTTCTTAAGATAAAACTTATACTGCTAATATTTCCTGTACTGTGGCTTGTCATTTTACTTTTGCTAAATGGATCACTCTGGGTATCATTAAAAATATTCCGTTGGCAGATTGATACTTTAGTAAAATCTCACTGCACCCCAGAACCCCAAATGTATCCTAAATACAAACAGGGCTTAGAAATATAGATTCACTAGCCAAAACCTGTTATAGACATTTCTAAGTTTTGCCTCAGCTCTCATTGGCTTTTTGCCTTTCTACAACGTTTAAAAATGAGCTTTGAAGTTTCTTCAAGAAATTTGCGGGGGATTTTAATTGGAATTAAATGAAACCCATCAATGTATTCGGGGAGGAATTCACATCTTTACAATACTGAGCTTTCTAATCTAGTTAAGAGTATTTATTCATGTTTCATTCATTTGGTCTTTTATAAGAGCTCTCCATGAAGTGTTATTGTTTAACCATAGAAGTCTTGCATATATCTTGTTGCAGATCTATTTCTCATATTTCCTCTTTGTTAGTGTGTGATATCTTAGATGGTATTTTTAACTTCATTTTTCAATCTGTCATGTATATGGGATTCAGTTGATGTATTTATTTAGTTTCCAGGAGCCTAGCTCAATTCTTTATAATAATAATAATATATTATATTATATATATTATATATATTATAATAATAATAATAATTAGTATTTTTTGAGACAGAGTCTCACTCTGTTGCCTGGGCTAGAGTGCCGTGGCGTCAGCCTAGCTCACAGCAACCTCACACTCCTGGGCTCAAGCGATCCTGCTGCCTCAGCCTCCTGAGCAGCTGGGACTACAGGCATGCGCCACCATGCCCGGCTAACTTTTTCTATATATTTTTAGTTGGCCAATTAATTTCTTTCTGTTTTTAGTAGAGACGGGGTCTTGCTCTTGCTCAGGCTGGTTTCAAAGTCCTGACCTTGAGCGATCCTCCCGCCTCGGTTTAACTTATTTGGACATTCATTTGAAAATAAAGTTCACTGTCAAGTTTATGGTCATCCTGTCTCCTGCGAGGCCAGGGGGGTGTACCTGCTCATTGGTATTCACAGTCTCTTAGCTTGGGCCGGCTGTCTCCTGCCCCACTTCCTCTGCTGCCCCCTGGTGGCCTTCCTGGTGCCCCGGTCTCCCTACAGCCCGTTCTCTGACCCTGCCCTGGTCCCATTTACCAAATGCTCTAATCCTCTTACCCCAGGCCGGCCTGATCAGAGCAGAGACAGAATTAGATCAGATGGGGTGGGGGGAGGGAGGACGGCTGTGTGCGTGGGGCCAGACTTTGGGGATAGCGAGAAAGCCCCTTTTTATCTGACAGACCCTGGTAGAGACAGACACATGCACTGCAACTCCACCCTAGCCAGACTGACTTTGCAGGAAGGGTAGTGAGAAATCCAATCTCCCGTGTGTCCCAGGTGAGGGGCTGGGAGGGGGGTCCCTGTACATCCTGGGGGCAGGGGGAGAGGTAGTCCAGCCTGGAAGATTCAGGAGCACACCCGGGATCTGGGGGAGGGACGGTGGTGCCCCAGGGCCATCCAGGAACTCCCGGGAATGGAAAATGGATTAATTTATTAATGAACGGAGACCAAGTTTGCATTTGCCCTGAGCAGCTGAACAGAAGGTGAATGGATTAAGTACAAAAAGCTTCCTCTCTGCCTCACCCTCTCAATTCTATTTCTGTCTCCCACCCCCCTTTTCTTTTTCTTGAGCCTTCCCAGTCCCTCCTGAATCTGGGAATTTTACCATCTCCTGGGAAGCTCTCCCACCGCTCCTCATCATCCCATGCTGTGGGCTGACCACCCCGAGGTGGAAGCATCTGGAACTTTCCGCCCAGCCCAGGAGTGAGGGGAGGAGGTGACTTCCTGAAGGCACGTCTTGGAACTTCCCCACATCTCTGTTCTTGGGGGTGTGCCCCAGCCAGAATTTCTCTTGGTTTTCCTGTCTGTACCCCAAACCAAACCAAAACAACAAAACATACACCCCCAATCCTCAAAGTGTATACGAGCGTATCTATGAGAAGAGATCATTGAACCTTCAACGCTCGGGTCTAGTTCAAGATGAGTTCTGTTCTGGGTGTTCTGGGCTGGAGGTGGAATGGGGGGCTGTTTGCTGGCGGGGGAGACAGACAGATGGATAGGGAAGGGAAAACATGTTTTGAGACATTCAAGGATGGGTGGGAGACATGGTCAGACTCACAGACACAAGGTGCCCCCTTGTCCTGGTGGAACCAAGTGTGAAAAGATGATACAGGTCAAGTGCGGTGGCTCACGCCTGTAATGCTGGCACTCTGGGAGGCCGAGGCGGGAGGATCGCTCAAGGTCAGGAGTTCGAGACCAGCCTGAGCAAGAGCAAGACCCCGTATCTACTAAAAATAGAAAGAAATTAA
>VSMD01089796.1:0-106646 GCA_008750895.1 Mirza zaza
AATGCACAGGACAGCTCCCCACAACAAAGCACTCCCCCCCTCAAAATGTCCATAGTTGGGAAGCCCTGGCTTACACCTGGAGAGTTGTCCTCACCTGCAAAATCAGACCTGGGTCAATAGTGCACCCATGTTCCAGCCCAGGGGAAGGGGGAAGTGAGCACAGGTGGGCTGGGGGCCAGGGGTGGTGCTCCTCATGTCCACTCACGGTAGTGGAGGGAGCCCGCTCACATGGCCACAGCTAACTGCGGGTGGGGCGGGGAGGCAGGCAATGTAGCCCAGGTGCGTGCTCAGGAGGTGGGAAGTGGCAGATTTGGTGGCCAGCTAGTGGCCTCATCACCGGCATTTTAACTGATACGAGAGACAGGGATGGTGGTGGTGGTTGGGGGACATTTAGGTAACCAGATCAGAGCTTGTGCAAAGATGGGGAGGCAGGAGAGAGCCCGACCAAGCAGGGATGCCGCAAGTGGTTGGCCTGGATGGAATCCGACAGTGGGGAGGGACGGCGAGGATGAGGATGGAGAGGTGAGTAAAAGCCAGGCTGCAGGAAGCTCAAGTGCTGCCTGAGGAGTCTGGCCTTCGTCCAGGAGGTGGGGAAAGGCGTTTGCTCAGTCTCCTGACTCCTTGCCCAGCCTCCTTCCTCCTTGAAAGTCGAGATCTTCTCATCTGTCTTGCATAGTCGGGACCTTGGCCACACGCGTTTCTGCCTGCCCTTAAGCTGCTTCCTTGATTGCCTACTTTGCCAAGATGACTGGCAGCTGCTGGAGGTCAGGACCACTGTCTGGTCCTCAGAGCCCCCATCACTGTCCACTGCAGACCCTCCAGCCACCCCTGACACTCCCTGACTGTTGTCCACCACAGCCTCTCATGCCCCCACCGCTAGACACGGTTCTACGTGCTGGCCTCCACAGGCTTCTCCAGCCCCCACTGTGGTTCTCCCGGGCCACTGCCCCAGGCCCTGACCCTGGCAAGGAGCCTGTCTTTGCGGCCTGCGAGTGGGTGCTGGCCCACAGGTGTGCATGGGTAGGACCCGAACAGCCATTAGCTTTGCTCAGGGTGAGTGTGGACGGGACTGCAAATAGTGTGTTGTCCACGTGGCTCTGGATTAGTCACTGTCCTGACTGAGGCTCAGGTTTCCACTTTGCAGCGTGGATTTTGACCTCACGGGGGTCCTGAGGCAGTGGTGGGAGGAAGGCTGCCAGATGCCCCTCCGCCCCAAGTGACGGCTGGTTTCTGGGACGGGATCCACCTGACGACTGTCAGCCCAGCGCCCGCTCCAGAGTCTGCAGAGGAGACTACGGAAATGGCAACTCGTATTTGTACCGCGCTTGCTCCACTGCACAACGACCACAGTGCGGGAGGTAGGTGTCCCGGAAGGCAGGTAGAGGGGCACTGGAGCTGGGTTTGCAAGGACGAACAGGCGTTCCTAGCTCGGTGGCCCGCAAGCCTCGCTGCACATTAGAATCATCTGAGGAACTTTAAAAATACCTACATGTCTGGGGCCACCCAGACCAATAAAACCAAAACTCTGGCGATGCGCCAGTACGTAGGTATTTCCCACCTCCCTACCCCCACCTCGCCGGCTGATTTCAATGCGCAGCCAGGGTTCAGATGCACACAGCCGGTGGCAGGACAGAAGGTAGCCAGGGCAGGAAAGAGGCGTTCTCAGCACGGACACCCTCCCGTGGTGCGCCCTGGGGACTGAGGCCGCTCATCCACCCAGCAGCGCACCGGCCTCAGGAGACCCTGTGTCTCTGGCCACAGCTCAGCGCAGGGTTGTGCAGCGCCTTCCACATGAGCAGCATCTCGTAGGGCGCGAAGCGGTGCACCAGCAGCAGGTCGCGGTACATGCAGGGGTCGAAGGAGGGCTGCTGGGCGCCGGGCAGCTGCACGCCGAAGGGCCGGATGCCCTCGTGGCCGCTGGGCGCCAGGCCGGCGCGCTCCAGGCACATGCCCATGTAGGCGTCGTCGATGGGGAAGAGCGGCGTGTGCCGGGCTGCCGCGCGCAGGGCGCGGGCCGTGGCTCTGGACAGGAGGAAGCCGCCGCCGCTGCAGTACACCGGGTAGGCTGGCCCCGGGAAGAGCTGCGGCGGCACGAAGTACTTGCTCCGGCTGTCCCGGATGGGCACGGAGCCGTGCATGAGCTGCCCGGTGAAGAGGTGGCGGTCGGGCGGCTGCGCCTGCAGGAAGCCGAGCACGTTGGCGGTGTGCACGAAGACGTCGTCGTCGCCGCTGAGCAGGAAGCGCGCGTGCGGGCAGCGCGCCGCCAGCCAGTCGAGCAGGAGCACGTGCTTGAGCGTGAGGTTGAGGAAGGTGTCGGCGAAGGCCCACTGCAGCACGTCGCCCTGCTCGCGCGCCTCCAGCGCCACCAGCGCCGCCAGCCGCCCGGCGCGCGCCGCGTCCTCCGGCGCCGCGGTGCCCAGCAGGAAGAGGCGGCGCACGGGCCGCCCGCCGTAGCTGCGCTCCTGCCCCCACGTGCGCCGGATGAGCTCGCGCCGCTCGTAGTGCGCGGGCGACGACTTCACGGCCAGGAGCAGGAAGACGCCGCGGCCGCCCGCGCACTTGGCCGGCGCGTCCCAGAGCAGCGGGAAGCGGCGGCAGTGGCGGTAGCGCAGGAAGTCTTGCATCCGCGCCGGCAGCTGCTCGAAGTCGGCCGTGGTGCTCGCCGAGGAGTTGGCCGCGCACTGCGGTCCCGGGTAGGGCAGCGCCGGCTGCGTGGCGGCCGCGGTTGCATCGGTGGGGCCGTCCCGCCTCTTCTCCTCCTGCTGCTGCTGCTGGGAACTCGGGGCTTGGAGGAGCCACTGCTGCAGTGCCAAGAAGCTCATGCCCGCCAGCAGGCAGGCCAGAGTCTTGAGGTTTACGGACCTGCGGCTGGGAAAAGCCATCTGTGGGGGAAACTGAGGTAGAGGTGAGCCAGGAGTCGTCTTTGACATCAGCGGGACGCTCCCCTTCCCTCGTCACTTCTCTCCCAGAACCCAGCCCCAGCCCCTTCTCAACTCTGCTGTTAAAGAGGTAAAAAGGAACCAAAATTCAAGATTGCACGGAAGCATGTCAGGCCTCCCACAGTGCAGAGTGCTTCTCTGACCTTCAGATCTGTGCATCTCATTGCCTCCGGACACCACTCCCCAGCCCTCATATCACCTAGGCCCGGCAGACCCCAGACTCATCATGGCCAAAGTCCAAGTCACCGTCTCCCGGCGACCCATATCTTGCTTTTCTCACCTCAGTAAATGGTACCGAAGTTCACCCAGTTGCCCTACCCAGAAGCCCTGATTCTTTTTTTTGCCCTCCTGGGCTTGTATCCATCCTCCACATCCAGTTTGTTTCCTCCTCTCCATCTCCGCCCAGCCCGATCCTCCCTGATCTATTTCCTTATTGCCACCTGTCTGGGACGCATGAAGTGACAGCACTGGACTGAGACCCATGTCAACATTCCAGCTTCACCCCTTACAACTGCACTGTCTGAACACGTCAATTCAGATGTCAGGTCTGAGGGTTCTCATCTATAACGAAGGGTTAGTAAATTCCTACTCTGCAGGAGTGTTCTGAGCATTAAATGAGCATGAATTGGCCAGTGAATGAATGACATCAATATTATGACCTTTCCTGCGTCCTCTAGCTCCACCTCCTAATTCTACCTGCTGGTATTGTTTGGTGTTCTCCAAACATGCAAGGCCAGCTCTCTCCTGTATGTATCCTGTCCAGATGCACCTCAAGCCTGGATTTCATGAAGACCTCCCAGGACAAATCCCAGATCATAACCACCTTTCCATTTCCAGTATTTAACTGTGTCCTGCTAAATTCAGTCACATCGGGTTCTGCATCTCAAACCACTTCCTTCTTAAAACAGACTCCACACTCTCCTGGCTTTCCTCTTTCCTCTTTGACTACAGCTTTAAGTTCCCTTTGATTTCCCCTCTCTGATAACCCTTAATAGTGGAAAGTCAGTGGGGCACCGTGGCTTATGCCCATAATCCTAGTACTCTGGGAGGCCAAGGCAGGAGATGGCTTGAGCTCAGGAGTTCGAGACTAGACTGAGCAAGAGCAAGACCCTGTCTCTACTAAAAATAGAAAAAAATTCAGCCAGGCATGGTGGTGTGTGGCTGTAGTTCCAGCTACTCAAGAGGCTGAGGCAGGAGGATCTGTTGAGCCCAGGAGTTTGAGGTTGTGGTACGCTGGGCTGATACCATGCCAGTCTAGCCTGGGCAACAGAGTGAGATTGTATCTCAAAAAAAAAAGAAAAAGTGGAAAGTCTCCAGGGTTCTGTCTTAGGCACTCATTTCACTATTGTCCAAAATGGTCTCCTTCACCATTAGGGCATCCAAGCTCCAGAGCCACATGTCCAACCAGCCACCTGTTACTTAACTGCTCATTGTGGCTGTCCACAGCCACCTGGGATGAACCTGAACTCTCTTCTTTCTCACATCTGCCCCAGAGTGCTACCATCCACAAGGAAATGCCCCAAGGTAGGAAGAGGTTTGGTAGTCAGAGGCTGTGGCTTGGCTCATGGCCTCAAGTGATCCTCCCAGCTGGGCCTCCCATAGTGCTAGAATTACAGGTGTGAGCCACCATGCATGGCCGCAATACATTTTTTCTTCAATGAATGAAAGAATAAAAAAATGAATGAAAACAGAATTTGGAGTCTGAAAAATGGGGCCTCCGTCCCAGCTCCTTTCATGACTTAGTTAACCTCCTAGGTTTTAGTTTTCTCATCTGAAAATTGAGAAAGTTATAACACCACTTCTTAATGATATAAGAAAATAACAATTTTGTTAATGCTAAAGTGCCATATATATCTAGTTTAAAAAAATTAAAAAGCATTCCTCCCTCCAAATCATTTCTAGAAAGAAAAATAATCTGTCTTAATGCAGCAATAAATCTTGCTTCAAAGAAACTTTCATTTGCTTTGATACAAGTGAACCTGGATCACAACCAACTTTTGATATTAAAAATAAGAAAAAGGTGTTGGGCCAGGCCCCGTTGCTGAGGGCAGCACTAGCTCACTCAGCTCTGTTCTCGGATGTGGCACTGCGTAGCGCAGGGTCTCTCACTGGCTGTGAAAGCTTGGGCATTCTCTCTGTGGTTCCTTTTGGTGGGTGCCCTGTTTCTCAAAGCACTCCTCCGGGCGCCCTGGAGCCCCTGCCCCTTAAGTTTTCCCAGCCTCTGCTGGCCCTGATCCCTTGTCTCTCAGGTCTCAGCTTAAGTGCCACCTCTTCTAGGTCACCCCCTGGTAGGTCCAGGTCAACAGAACCTGTCTCCTTGCTAATGCCACGGCTACAGACTAGCAAAGTTGGTAAAAGAGGACAGATCTGCCACTTACCCAGCCCTTTTGAATCTTAGGTTCCTTGTTTGTGGGACTTTGGGCAACTTATTTATATCAGTGTCTCAGGATTATAAAAGTTAATTCCTGTAAGGCACTTAGAACTGTGCCTGGCATGAAGTAATTACCACAGTAATATTAGCAATTAGCTAACACAGGATGTCATCTTTTTATGGATTAAGTCTGGCCTTCTCACACAGTGTGGTATAAAGTTCCTTTGTGATCCTTTAATTGCTGGTCTTTCTCACTGTTTACTGTTCCACACATATTAACATACCCGTTTATTGCTTGCCTTTCCAGTGCTATTTACTCTGCCTAGAATCCCTACTCCCCAACTTCTTTACCACTCTTCCCAGAGCTACTTTGGTTATTCCTTTCTCTGGCTCAATGCCAAGAGAGGGATGGCTGGAACACAGATTCCAGTCCCCCACCAGCCCCCTACCACCTCACGGTATTCCTGGGAGAATATATGCACAGCAGATATGGCAGGTAAGGAAACCTTTTATTACTTGTTAGCGCTTTGGCCCCAACCCCCATCATGAAGCCCTAACCCCTGGGGCTCCACTGCACCTGTGCAGCAAGGGCAACTTTCCTCCTGGTTCCTTTCCCCGGCCTCCCTCTGCTTCTTGCTTGGCACTCCAATGAGAGGAAGAAAATGCACCTCCCTCCCAATAGGAAGGAGCCCAGCCCCCACTTACCTCAAGTGTCTGAGAGAGAAGAGACAAGCGCCATCCCCAGACTGGGACCAACCTCTAAGCTCTTTGTTTCACACACAGAGGTTCTACCCCACAGGACTGTGGCTTAGTTCAATATTCTTGAATCTGACCAATCCATGACATCACTCCTCCTCCTTAGGGCTAGGGTGAAGAGGAGAAGGGCAGGTACAAGCTTCCTTAGCCAACAGGGACTGCCTGCTTACACTTTAAGCAGGCACTATTCAGCTCAAATGTCCTTATTGCATGTATCAAAGGAATCTTCTTGGAGGAGGATGTCCTCAATGTAATGTGGTACCTGTGCTCCTGGAGAAGGTGGGTGTCGTTAAGACCTAGTCTGCGAAGATTGTGTGTGATATGTGGTGACAAACCTCATGTGGAGGTCCCCTATGAGTAGCCTGGAAAGGTGCATTGTGTCCCCTCAGGGGTGCAGGCTGACTGCAGCTGAGGGGCTGTTGGAATAGGCACTGAACAGGTTAGCCAAAACTATGAGAGCAAAATATTTACCAGTCATTGATTGAAGAGAATCAGTATAATTTTTAATATTATTAGGTATTAGGTATGAGGCCCTAGTAGATGGGAGACCACAGGGTTAGGGTTGTAGTAATCTGTCATAGGGCACTCTTTATGTATTTTTTTTCCCAGATTTGAGAACAGGCAAAATTGGGCTATTAAGAAGCAGTGGGGATAATCACCCCCTTTTAACTTAGGTTTTATATAATATAATAAGTTTTAATCTTGAAGGCTCTGATTTAACTTATATTGGGACATACTAACTATTTTAACTAGGGGTTCATGGAGTCCCATTTTAGCAAGCCAATTTGTAAGTGATGAAGGGTTACTTTAATTTTATTATTAGTCATATCATCTATGCCCAATATAGAATATTTTACAGCAACAGGTATATACCTATGGGAAATTTAGGCAATGCTATAGTTAAAGTGAGGCATACTCGCTGAAAATATTTTGTATTTCGTCACTTTCTCAAGATTATAGGGGCAGAGATTTTAAATTAGTGGGATCCCCAGGTACAATTATAATTTGAGCCACAGTATTAAGTTTTGTCAATTAGTAGTACATTTTAACAAATGTTAAGTTAGAACCTATAGCTGGGCACAGTGGCTCATTCACTGCTGGGGCACTTTGGGAGACTGAGGCAGGAGGATTGTTGGAGGTTAGTAGTTTAAGACCAGCCTGGGAAACATTGTGAGACCCCATCTCTAAAAAAAAAAAAAAAATAGCCAGGTGTGGTGGCACACGCCTGTAGTCCTAGCTACTCAGGAGGCTGAGACAGGAGGATCGCTTGAGCCCAGGAGTTTGAAGTTATAGCAGTGAGCTATGATCACACCACTGTACTCCAGCCTGAGTGATTGGGTGGCAAAGTGAGACCCTGTCTCAAGAAAAAAAAGTTAGAAGCTATGTTGTAGAGGCATAAAAGCCAATAAAGTGCTCTTTTTAATCTTTTTGTTACAGAAATTCTTTAGGATATAATATTAGCATATGAATTTTAAATTTCCAGTTGAATCAAATTATTAAAAATGATATACACAATTTATCTATTCATTCTATAATTGTATGTATTAAAATGGTACATATAATTTATTTAATTACCTTTTATTTTCCCTTGTATCTAGGAGTTTATCATAAATCAGTAAATGATCTAGGGCTAGCATTATGTTTGCTAGACTTGGCATTTGCTCAGTCCTTAAAGTTTTAAGTTCTTTTTTTCCCCTTGAACTTGAAGACATCTAAAGTGACAGTGGTGGCCAGGCGCGGAGGCTCATGCCTGTAATCCTAGCACTCTGGGAGGCCGAGGCGGGCAGATTGCCCAAGGTCAGGAGTTTGAAACCAGCCTGAGCAAGAGTGAGACCCCAGTCCTACTAAAAATAGAAAGAAATTAATTGGCCAACTAAAAATATATAGAAAAAATTAGCTGGGCATGGTGGCACATGCCTGTAGTCCCAGCTACTCGGGAGGCTGAGGCACAAGGATCACTTTAGCCCAGGAGTTTGAGGTTGCTGTGAGCTAGGCTGACGCCATGGCACTCTAGCCCGGGCAAAAAGTGAGACTCTTATCTCAAAATAAATAAATAAGTAAAGTGACAAGTCTTTTTTTACCCCCCCCCTCTTTTTTTTTTTTTTTTGGCTTTAGGCTAGTCTCTAATTGATAAGAGGAAAAGGAAGAGGAAAGGGGCTCAAGGTCTGGCTTCTCTCTGGACTGGCCCCCACTGCCATCCCCCAGTCTCATTTTCCTTTTTTGTTTTTCTTTTAAGTAAAATATTTAGAATGGTTTGCATTTCTAGGTAGCTAAAAATACACACACACACACACACACACACACACACACACACATGCACATTTTCCAGGAAGTATTCAGCCATTGTTCATATAACAAGAATGGTTATGTGGCTGGATACTTTCCAACTTTCCAGACAGCCCTGTATGTATCTTTTCTCCCCTTTCTCTCTGTATCTTGACAAGCACCTGGTCGTATAAAGTACCCCCTGTTGTTTTGACCTTACAAACTGTTACTGGGGGAAAATGTGGGGGTGACCTCTGTGCATACCAGCTTTGCAGGCAGCCACTTTCTTTCCAGGGTATCCTAATGCACATCTGAGGGGTAGAGGTGGAGGTAGGGGTGAGAAACAATGGCAACAAGGAATGCAGCAACGAATGAGGCACTTGCCCTGGCAGCACGTACTCTTGTGCAGCATCATGCGGACCTTGGGTGAAGTTACCCTGCCATGGGTTAGGGCTAGGCACTTTGATCCTTTCCCCTGGCTACACTCACAGACATGGCGAGCCCAATGTTGTATGGCTGTTACTAAGAGGGAATTGCTGCTCCCCTGAAGCCTGCTAACATGCATCTCTATCCCCAGTGAGATAGAGGCAGAGGGTCCTGGCAGGCTCACTCTGGCTGGACATCACTTATAGTCAACAAAGGTTACCAGAACAACGGTATACCTGGCTCAAGGGCCAACACATTCTCAAATAGTGGCCCACAGCTTAGGGTCCTTGCTATCCCAGGAAAGGCAGCTCAGAAATCACCTGCAGCCCCAATAATTTCAGGTGAATCCCCAAGGCAACATTTAAAACAGCTGTTAAGTGGTGGCACAAAGCAGTGTGAACCGCCAGCAAGCACTAGTGCTGTCCCAGACTGAGTTGGCTGGCTGATACAGAAAGTTAGTAAGCCATTCATAGTGGACAGATATTGAGATTGTGTCCAAGCCACAACCTCATTCCTGCCAGCTACACTAACTGTTTCCAATGAAACTCTTTGAGTTCTCTATCAACTTAGTTGGTGGCTGCTGGAGATAACAGCAATGAGTTAAGCTGATAGAGAAAACTCAAGTTCCCTTCAAAACAGCCTCCTCACAGCTTGGTGACTTAGTGGATTTTCTGTGAGAATGTTCACCCCTCAGGCTTCTTGTCTTTCTTAATAATTTAGAGGGGTCTCGGGTAGGGTCTGGATGAGGGAAGAGGGGTAAGGATGAAGGGGGTAGAGATGGTAGGAGGAAGGGGGAAAGAAAGGGAGGTGTGGAGTGTAGGTTTTAGCTGGGGATGGTGATATATCTAGATCAGGGAAGCCCAAAGACTCACTGGCATATGTCTTCTGGGAAATTTGGGAATGAATTGAAGCAGGGAGAAAGTTAAAAGAGGGTAAGATTATTGGAGTAGAATGAACAGGCTTTCAGCCAGAGAGCTATGACCTCTCTAGTTAGTGAGATGTACATAGTGGGTGTGTGTGGCACCGTGGCTTTGGAAAGGTGTGTTATGTTCAGCGTTGGAATTAGGGCAATCCTAACTCCTTTACAATGGGTGGGTGTTTCAATCTAGTGTAAAAAGTCTCAGTCCAGTGCCTGTTCTCCCACACCCCAGTGGGAAACACTGGGGTGGGATAAGGCAGAAGAATCTATCCCCACCTCCAAGACAAAAGGTTCTATAGGCACAGGCCAGTGCCTGAAGATCAGGGAGGAAGAAGAGGAAGGTTGGATGGTCCCTTGTTCCAGGATGTCTTCCCCAGTGAGGGAGGGAACAGGAAAAGGGGCTGACTTCCCATTTGTCCAGTTTTGAGGTACCCCTGGCAGGCACTCTTATAGGAAGGATATTGTTCAGAAACTATTATAATTAGATTTCCACTTCCCCATGGTACTAACTCTTTAGACAATCCTACATTTTACAGATGTAGAATCCAAAATTTAGTTAAGTGACCTGGCCACAATCACATAGCTTTCAGTGGAGGACCAGGGTCCCAAGCGGTTTTCAGACACCCAAAGAGGAGATAATGTATCTAACAGTGAGTAACCTGTCAGGATTAATGCCAGTGGGTTCTACCGTGGAGGCTGCTGCCTCAATGCAGTGTCATGTCAGTGTTACTTCCCCTGGCCTCTCATGCACATAGCTAGGTCTGCTGACAGCCACAGCTGTATCCAGCCCAGCCACTGGCATCCACAGACCCTGACCAACTAGACCTCAGGCCTTCACCCAGGCTTCCTTTCCAAGTAACTGATGATTCTCTTTGGTTTGAGGTAACTTTGTTTTTCAGAGTGCCTCTACCTAATCCTTAAATGGTTTGGTTTCTAGGACTCAGTCTGAGACCCTATTTTCTTCCATGATCTCATTCACTCCCATTTCAATTAACATGTCCATGATTCTTAAATTTGTATCTTCAGCCCAGATCTCCAGACTCACATTGTCCTTAAGATGTCTCACACAGATGACAAACTCAACAAATCTCAAACTTACTCTATAACTCACTCCAAATCTTCTTCCCATATAACTCTGATACATTTGAATTTCTATCTCCATTGCCACTATTCACCATCATCTCTCACTCAGACTGTACTGCCTCTCTATCTGGTATCCCTGTATCTACACTGGCTTCCTTTAATCCATTCTCCACCATTTCCAGAGCTTTCCCAATTCAAATTCTTAGGATGGCTTTCAAAGCCCTGTGTGACTTAATTCCTGCCCCTCTCCAGACACTCACCTCTTGTTCTCCCTGCTTTTAACAGCATTTCCCCTTCTTAATACCTCTCCTTCAGTTCTTGACGTGGATGATCATCTTCAATGTCTTCCCTACTCCACCTCCCTGGTGTACACTCCTATGCTGTCTATGCCCTTCCCCATGACACTCATCCCAAATGTAATCAGCACAATTATTTGTTAGACACTAGACTGTAAGTGTCATGAGGGCAGGTCTGTTTTGTTCTCCTGGCAACTAAAACAGAAATAGCATCCCAGTTTGTCGACTGGATGGCACAGCCATATGGTCCCCACATAGTAAGGCTCAAGAAATGAATCTCTTTTCTCTTTTTTCCACATTTTCCTTTGAGGATTAAGCCCTATTTTGGGAATAGGCCATTCTACCAAGTGAGACAAGTCCTGCTTTCTCTCTCACCTAGGCAAACTCATTCTAGGTAGACTGCATTTCAGTCCAGAGCTGAAGAAAGAAAAAAGAGCTAAAAATCTCACCACCTTAGACCAGGCTAGAGATGACCCCAGAGTAAGTTTACAAAATTGGCTAAATCAAATGATGGATGCTTCATATAAGGGTATGTGTGTGGCAGGGTGGCTTTAGAAAGGTGTGTACTGTTCAGGGTGGAATTAAAGCACTCCGGACTTCTTTTTAGTCATCTCCTTCACAAAGTACACCCAAACTGCTTTGCATATTTCTTTTTGTGTTCTGCCAGGCAAAGGTTCCTGGTTCCCCCCTTGCCAGCATCCATCTGTTGATTCAGGCAAGGCTGCCCCTCCCTGACACACAAAGGCGAGATTAGTTGAAGTCAACCATATGGTCAGCAATGACTGAAACTACGCCTTCCAGCAGGCTTGGCTAGGAAAGCTAATATTTGAAAAGCTGTGGTTTGACAAACTAGGTGAGTTGTGGGGAGACTCTAGTTTGTTTTACAAATGGCACTTTGGCCATTTCCAAGATAGAAACCATAGACACATATGGCTTATGCTGTACTGTTTTTTCTGTTCCTAATCTGTCCCTTTTCATTGTGTGAAGCTGGAAGGTTCATGTGTTTATTCCAGAGCTTCTGGAAGATAGTTGAAGATACTGTGTACTTATAGATTATAAATGTTTAATTGAAAAATCATGAGCTTTTAGCCGTGTAACTTACTCAGGCTTGCAGTAGAAAGGTACTGCAGTACAGCGTCAGGAGTCTAATGACAAAGTCATCCCAGCATAATTACTGCATATCCTTCACATGAACAGGATCACTTCTACCTATGCTGCCCCCTTAAGCAAACTGGAAGAAGGTATGTTCTTTGAGATGCAACCCTACCAAGGTATGTATCTTGGCAAGCTGAGCACAGGCTAGATTTCCGCTCCTACCCATCCCCCTCCCTCAACTGGGTACCTTTGTTTTTCATACAAACTGTACAACTATACATGGTGGTCCTGCCTTTATAGATTTTTAAAATATAAATCAGGGATAAAACATTACCAGAAGTCTTATTCAAAACAATATCATTTAATACTTTCACCTATGAGAGATAATGAATGCTGAAATATAGCCTAGATTATAGCAGATTAGATAAAAATACATTATCCTCCTATTTTTTAGAAAAATGATGCAGCACTGGCAAACCAAATGGAAAAAGTGATATACAGATCTGAGATTACCTGAAAACAGTTAGTTCCTTATAAAGATTCATATAATCTATATGTTTATTAAATAATTGCTACTATAACACACATCTGCAACAAATATGAAACTAGGGAACATTATACTAGCTTGAACAGTTTATCTGTTGGTCACATTGATAAATGACTCAAATATTAAAAGTATCGAAATGCTTTATAATAAACAATGCCCAATCAGTACATTCAACAAAAATAGATAATAGTCTCTATTTCTTAAAATAGACTCACTTGTTCATTGGTATAATTTAGCTCTAAAAAGAAGAGCCACAAAGAAGTCAGGACTAACTATGGAAAGAACTTTGTAGCCAACCATGTAGGTCCTTGACAACTACCATGTGGTATTATGACAGGAGAAAAGAATGGTCGAAAGATCTCAACTTTCTGGAAGTCAACACAAAAGGTGAATGCAACTAGCATTTTTGGATTTTACAGTAGAGAATGGAATTCCTTTTATATTGAAAACAAAATCATGGACTTTGCTCATAGTAATTTTTCTCAAAGATTTAGGCACTTTGCAAGAGGCTGTTGCCAATACAGTAAAACTAGAATGAAAAATAATTTTACAGTGTAAATATTAAACACACATCCTCTGATTACATTCAATAAAGAGATGTCTTACATACATACATAAAACATTTTCATTCTGACAAATACACATTAGCATCATCTTGGTGGAAGTGCAGTTGGGCAGTACCACTATACTTCCATCATGGGACTCCTCCAAGTTTGGTCTAGAGCAGGGGAGGCAAACTCCTGAGCCAGGGAGTAAGCATTTTAGGCTTTGTAGGCAACATATGGTTTCTGTCACATATTCTTCCTTTCTGTTTAAAAAATGCTTTTAAAACGTAAAAATAATTCTTATCTTGCAGGCCATGCAACTGCAGACCAGACTTGGCCCTTGGGCTATAGTTTGCCAACCCCTGGTCTAGAGTCCTTTGATATAACACATTTTTATCATTTTCTCTTAGCCACAGATGATCTCAGAATGAATATTTATAGGGAGACATATTTATATGTTTAAAGATTTATTTAATAAATATGTTTTGCTGCAATCTGAGAGTTAATTCTGCAAACTGAGTTTGAAACTGTTCATCTGCAGATATGACCAGAAAAGTTTCAGGAGCTTATGAAAATTTTGTGACTACTTAAGTTACCAATGAGTAAATTTATTTATTTATTTCAGAGACAGGGTCTCAGTCTGTTGCCCAGGCTGAAGTGATGCAATCATAGCTCACTGCAGCCTCAAACTCATGGGCTCAAGTGATCCTTCTGGCTCAGACTCCCAAGTAGCTAGGAGTGCAGACATATGTCACTACACCTGGCTAATTTTTTTACTTTTTGTAGGGGGGGGTGTATCTTGCTATGTTGCCCCAGCTGGTCTTGAATTCCTAGCCTTGAGGGATTCTCCCACCTTGGCTTCTCAACATGCTGAGATTATAGGTATGAGCCACCACACCTGGCCCACCAATGACTAAATTTAGTTCAAGTATCAACACTATGCTCTTTAAAGCAACGAGGCAGGTCTTGTTAATAAGAGTTGAAAAGGAACTGTGAGCAGAGCACAGTGTGATGTATGGTTGGTGGTAAAATATTGACAAATGCATAACTAAACAAAGTGGGGGAATTTCAGTTTGCAGGCCTGTAATTTAATTTCTTGATTTGGGTTTTAGGGTTTTCTAAGTATGAAATATTCTTGTGATCAATATTTTCCACACTAGCTGCCAATCAAAACATGTAGTAATTTGCAGATGTAGTGATAGATTAAGACCTTGAGAAACAACATTAGAAATTTACAGTGCATTAAAATGGGTGGTCAGTACTGCTTAGCTTTTACTCCACACGGCTGAATGTGTATCAACACCAGCAGACATTCTGTAGCTAACAATACTACTTAAATTTTTTAGTGATCTCTCTTCTTAGCAGCACTGATTGCCTATCAGAGAAAGGACTATGTCTTGGTGAAGCTTGTTACCCCTTATAATTTCCACTTTTCTTTCAACAATGTCAAGGTTTTATACTCAAGGCAAAAGTGTATAGTCCAAAGTCGGAGTCTTATCTTCAGTTTGAATTTTAAGTGAAGTAGTATCCGTATCTGGGTACGTGAAGCTGACTGGGATGGCAATTTTGGAGCAATGGTTAAGTCCAGTGGCATGTTCACAAAGACCTCAGCAACACCAGCAACTCTCCCTATGTAGCAATTATGTAGTTAGACATTGAAAAAAAAGGGTGTTTCCTTATTCTTAAAGGAAGTGCAACAGTTTAAAAAAAACACTGAAATTTTCCGGTCAGATGGATCATGATCACATGATTCCTTTTTTTTCATTTTACAGGTCCTTCCATAAAGATGTTTAATGACTTTTAAGCTAATTTTAGTTATTTTCAAATGGTTAGAGTATAGTAAATAAGCTGTAATTGTAGACACTGAAAGACAAGACAAAGTGATCAAACTAATTATATTATAGCGTTGATATGATATGAAATATAAGATAGAGGTAGATCTGCAAATAGCCAAACAGTTGCAAATTTCAATTATAACTGGTTCTCTTTGAAACATCAGTTTTACATAAATGCTTATCCAGTAGCACATCATAAACCACAGGTTCAAAAGAATGTCATGTTATGTGACACGGAGTTGGTAGGTAAAACTGTCAAATTTAGCAACAAATTGTTTTCAAGAGCAAAGTAATATGGAACTCATAGGACTCATAAGAAAGCCTTAAACTAAATTATTAGACACTTTTCGGGGCACTGGCTAAATTCAGTATTGGCTGGCATTATAATAGAACTTAATTTTTATAGGCATTTAAAGATTTTCATACATTGTGTACTTGAAGTTTTTGGTCTCTTAATTTTATTTGACTTATACAACTCTTTTCCTTATTATAAGAAAAATCCTCTTAGGGTAAGGAAAGTCCAAATTAAATGTCCTGGAATTCTGCATTATGGGTAAACCATAATATTTAATTCTGTCAAACCAAATACCACCATTTGGGTTCTCTTCTGTAGATTATTAAAAAAACAAATGTTACTCCTGTTAATCATCAATGCATAAAATATTACAAGGATAAAAAAGATCAAGTCAGGTGGTGGGAATGTTTCACAAAAACCCCAAGGTGGTGAGGGGGCTGGTACAGTGACCAGATGAACAACTAGCTTTCACCTAGTTTTCCTTTAGAAAGAAAAAAAAGTCAAATTGCTATCAATTTTCCAGAGTGAGAATAGGGACACGAGCAAATTGTGAAGCAAATTGCTTCTTTCACAGCCTCACAAAGTAGTATTTTCTAAAATATAATTTGCTATAGGGCTCAGAGATGAGCACCTTTCATATCAGGTGATATGCAAACAAACCATTATTTGCACAGCAGGAAACAGGCTTTTTGTACACTCTAGTTAACAGGAAGTTTTCTAAGAAAAAGGGAATGTGGGCAGGAATCCTAGAAGGAAAAAATAAAGCTATTGAGATAAGGATTTAGCAATATCCTATTGGTCACCAGTGATTTCCATACAGTGTGGCACTGGCACAGATAAAAATCTTGAGTGTGTTACTTAGTTGCTAAAAAGAAAGCCATGCCTGAGGCACAGCTGACTTGGAAAATTAAAGAGCCTGGCTTTCCTCTCTGCTTTCTGTTTCAACACATCTAAAATGTTTTATGCTGAGCTTTCATGCTGTCTGTTCTTACAACAGAAACAAGGGTCTTTGAAGAACTGGCCACAGTCTTACAGGTCACCCTGGGGTACAAATGACTTTCCAATGAGGTGTTGGACAACTTTATTCAACAGGTGACCACTGGTGGTGGTAGCTGAATGCTTATTCAGCAAATTGCTCTAAATGGCCACAGTATCAGGGTATGCTCTCTGTACCTTTAATCTGACTTCAACACTGTAGAACCTCAGTCTTACAATATTTAGCAGCATTGTCATGAATGATGTGCCTTTGTTCCTATACTGTATATAGATTCTTTATGCAGAAGTATATGATTGAACAGTACAAAAAGATAATAGTATGAAACAAATGAATTAATTAAAAAATGTACAATGGTTGATAGCCCAGGTAGCTGCAGGTGAAATGTAGCCAGAAGCCAGAATCTTGGGGCAAAGGAAAGAACAGTCTTACAGGCTGTGTGCTGGAACTGTTTTATACCTTCCTAAGGCAGAACCAGAGTTCTCTTAGATTAATGTTTTGGCAAGTGTTTTTCTTGCTGGAGGATCATAAAACTAGATGAAAGGATCGGCCTAATAGCATATTGGCACACTAAGGGAAATAAAATAGTACTTTGACTAAAACTAAGGCCAGCAGGTTCAGCAAAACAACAAAATGGTTTTTGGTTTTAAATTTGTGCCAAGGCTACTTACTGAATACTGGGAAAATGACAGAAACATTTACCACTGTTACATAAAGAAAAAATGATTTTCCTTTTGAAGCTGTAGCTCAGGATTTAATCTTGGGTAATGTTGCCATGTAGTAAAAACAATCTGGATTTTATAATAACTTATAAAGCAGAAAAAAGGTATAAAATGCTAACTAGTACAGCACTACAAATATGGTAATAAATGAGTAAAGGAGTCAAATCAGGTTTTTATGTCAGGCAGGTGTTATGTTTATGAAAAGTGATTTAATCTCTTATGTATTCAAATGCAAATTAGAATTAGCTGTCTTAACATGAAATTTTACTGCCATTTCTTAGCACCCTAATTTCTGTGGTTCTGGAAGTTACAAGTTAGTTACAGCTATTCTCAATCCTTATATTCTATTTCCTTCACAAAAAAAAAAAAAAAAAAATGAAGGACCAGGTATTAATAAGCTTGGATCCTGATCCTCTTAGCTGTAGTTAATCTGACACACTACCCTGGGCATAACCGTGGCCTCTTTGAGAACTGGAAAATACTGCATTAAAAAATCAAAATATAATGACATTCCCTGATAACTTCAAATAAGTTATGCTAGAAGGATGGAATATGGGTAGTCTAGACCACCAATCATGTTTGTTCAGCAATGAAAAAAAAAAGTGACAACTTGAAGATTTACAAAGATCAAAGGAAACAATGCAACCACCTTTAGCTGGCTGAAGGTTCAGCATTCTATAGGTGTCCTCCTGGAGCTTCAGAAAAGTTACAAGATGACCTTGTAGGTTACAGATCACTCTGACTGACTGTGGCCATACATGGATATACCAGAGACCATCATAAATCCTGGGATGTGACAAGTATAGGACCCAGTGGCAGGTCTGAGCTTGCTGGACACTCTGATTAGCATTGGGACAGATAGTGAAGAACTATACAGAATCTCACAGCTAGCTCTGTTTTTACCTTGGAAAACCATCCATGAGGTTAGTATGAAAACAATACAAATCAAAGCTGACACAGCTGAGTGCTGGCTCACAGCTGACCATCGGGATATAGGGTTTTGCTAGTTCCTAGCTGACCATTTTTATTATTTAATCAAATATTAAGAAAGGTATAGTTCGCATGCAACCCTTGTCATAAAGGAGAAAAAGGTTAATTTCCTACAACCAGCACAAACTGTTAACCTGTTAAGAAAAGCCCAAATTTTGTTCAGCATTTGAGTATATACATGTACATCATATCTGTTTCTTTATAAACATCTTAAGGTGAGAGGAGGAAGAGGGGGAGGAGGACAAATGAAATAAAGCCATGAGCTAAATACCCAATAGGCCCTATTCCTCATTCTCTATGTGGTTGGCAGCATTAGTCAGAAAGTCCTTCCTTTGCTGTGATGGTCATGATATATTTAAATGTGTAGATCTTTAAGGATTTCCTTATTTATTCTGCCAGGCCTATGGCAGGTATCTTTTTGTTTTCTTGGTGGAATAATTCATCAGTGCTTCCTGAGATGCTCAAACAGGATCACTGGCCAGATTCCGAAGAGAAACTGTTTGGAAATAAGTTAGGACAAAATGAAAGAAGGTAAAAGTATTCCATGTTATGTTATCCCTGAAAAAGAATAAGAAAGAATCCATGGGGATGTGACTATAGTGCTTGGCAGGTTTGCTAGCAACTGTCCTGGTATTAGTAGCCTGAGCACAGCATATTCCTTCTAGACTTGTACCAGATCTCAGAAAGTATTTTTATTTAATTTCTTTAAACATATTAAACTTCTACTTTGTCAAGGATGGAGGTGGGCATATAAATCATTTCTGTCCCTTAAAACAACTCTGCAATGTAGCTACATTAACAATTCCATTTTATTGTTGAAGAAACCAAGGCTTAAAGAGGAGAGACTTGTCCAAGAGCATGCAGGAGTAAATGGAAGACTCTTGTTCCAAAGTCTGTGCTCACTCCATTTCTTCTCCACAACCCTTTTTCTTCTTCTTTCACCTCTATCTTATCCTCCTGATAACCTCCCTCCCAGCACATAGACACACACACACACAGAGGACGTAGAAAGTGGACTTACCTTCACTTTTGGCCTATATTTCAGATAAAGTGTTCTTGTATACAAACTGAAAGAAAAGGGGGAAGGGGGAAGCTCTTCAGAATAATTTTTAATTCATGCAAACTGGCTTAGTGACAAATTTAACCATAGTGCCTCTGTATAGACAAAGAAAATCAACATAAGTATATTCTATATTCATTCATCAACCATTTTTTTGAGTACCTACTGGGTGCAAAACACTTGGCAAGATGCTAAGTGAATGATCAACTCAGACTGTGACCTCAAGATGTCTGTAGTTTAGTAGTGAATATTCTGCTAAAGCTTGATATAATTCATATCACAATTAGCTTTTCCATTTTTGAAGATATATGGTAGTAAGGATTAAAGTTAGAGCATTTTAGAAATGGGATATCAGCTCTATAAGGATTAAATACAGGTAGTTTGAGATAACCAGCAAGAAAACAAAGATTCCCTTGTAGTATCCTTTACAGTCAGTCACCTCTGGAGAGGAAATCAAATTATAAAATCAATGCATATAGCAAAATATAGTTGAATTTATCCCAGAAAAATTCATTAAACTGTCCACATCATACAGCATACAAACTTTCATGTACAGTATACTATTTAAATGTGTTTGAATAGTAATAATATACAATATATCATGCATACATATGCAAAACATAATTTTATAGTACAGGTTGAGCATCCCTAATCTGAAATACAAAATGCTCCAAAATCTGAAACTTTTTCAGTGTTGACATGATGCCACAAATGGAAAATTCCACATCTGACCTCATGTAATGGGATGCAGTCAAAATACTTATTGAAGGACTAGAGTAGTGTGCATTCATGACCAAATGAGATGATGTCAGTTTATAAAATCAGAAACACTTCTTTGATTTATAAACCATTGTTGATGGGGCAGATGACTCTGAAGGAAACATTTAAAAAAGCCATCCAGTAGAATGCATCCTTATCTCTAGGGACTCAGTTCCTGGTTCCTCAACTGCTTCTGATGTTATAACCTAAAAAAAAATACAGTGTACAATAACCTTTTAATCAAAACACAGCGTTGTAGGTGGAGACTGAAAGCCTGCCATTGTTTGTTTTTGCTGCTGTTTAACAGGTGATACAGGTATTCTGGTGGTGCTACTGTGCTGCTTAGATATCCTGTACACATTATTTTTTCACTGTATTAATGGTATATCATATTTTTTAATGTTAAATACTTATGTGTGAATAAGTATAAGAAAATGATTGCTTATTGGTAGCATATAAATTTAGAATCAAGGATGATGGTGATGTCAAGCAATCACAGATTGTCCACATGGGTGGCAAGATAGTGACACCTTTGCTTTCTGATGGTTCAATGTACACAGACTATGTTGCATGCACAAAATCATTAAAAATATTGTATAAAATTACCTCCAGGCTATGTGGATAAGGTGTATATAAAAGATAAATGAACTTCGTGTTTAGACTTGGGTCCAATCCCCAAGATATCACATTATATATGTGCAAATATTCCAGAATCCAAAAAAAAAATCTGAAATCTGAAACACTTCTAGTCCCAAGCGTTTCGGATAAGGGATGCTCAACCTGTATTTTAAACAAGAGAAAGAAAAGGTGAAAAAGCATGAGAGGTAAAGTTGTGTAATTTAATGTGGCTATAATGCCACTTTACTGTACCCAAAATGAACTGTAAGAGGAGCATCAAATATTATTTTATTAAGAATAGTCTATTGTTTTAAAATACAATCTTGCTTTAACAGTTTTTCAGATGTTAATCTCTGAAATAAAGTTGCAACCTTTTTCTTTCTCTTCAGGAAAGAATCGTGAACTGGGGCAGAGATGCCCAGGATTCAATCCTTGCTGTTACCTCTACCACTCCCAACTGTTAAGTACCTACAATGCGGGGAGAGGCATTGGACCAAGACACATTTCATTCTTACATTATTCTGAGTACATGGGTATTATTATTCCTGTTTTGCATGTAAGAAATGGTTTCATTAAGGTCAAACATTTCATTCAAGGTACCAAAGCTAGTAAATAATAGAATCAGGATTTGAATTCAGGTTCTGTTTAACTGTTAGCCAATATATTGTACTCTACTTAACTAGCCAGTAACTCTGGGCAAGTCACTTCTCTCTGGACCCCAGTTAACTTCACCAACAAATGAAGAAGTTATGTTAGATAATTTCTAAGGCCTCATGGGAGTCTGTCTCTAGGCTCAAATACAAGTGATAACACTAATTGGCCATGAGATCATGTATGAGGTACTTGACTTCTCTGAGCTTGTTTTTCCTCAAGTATAAAATAATACTTGTCTCACGGACTGTCATGAAGACTATGAGCTTAAAATTCAAACTTTTTATTATGGAAAATTTCAAACATAAACAGAAGTATCCATCACTATTTGTTAAAAATATTGTTTTATCTTTTTATATTTGCAGCATCTATAGTGATGTTTCCTTTTACATTGCTGATGCCGGTTATTTATGCTTTTCCTCTTTTCTTTTAGTTTAGTCATACCACATGTGCCAGTTATTAAGTTACTGTATCTCAGTTCCAAATCTACCCTTTTTAAATAACAGTTTTTATTTTGAGGTATAATTGATATACACAAAATTGCACATACATAATGTATATTATTTGATGAGTTTGGACTTATGCATATGCTCATGAAATCATCACCATAGTCAAGATAATAAACATATCCGTCAATTTCAAAAGTTTCCTCATGCCCCCCCATCTTATTTTTGTGATACACTTAAGATCTACAACAAAATTTTTAAGTGCGTAGTACAGTATTGCCATCTGTAGGCACTAGGTTGTATAGCAAATCTCTAAAATGTATTCATCTTGCATAACTGAAATTTTATATTAATTGAATAATTCATTTCCTCTGTTTAGATAATTCAGGTTGCATGAAAAGTTAATCTCCAGATAGATGAGATGCAAATGTTATTATGGGAGATATTTTTAAAATTTCACTTGAGTAAATTTTCACATTTGTTCAAAGGAAAATTTTCTTTCCCTTTCTACAAATATTTCATCTTTTTCAATTCCTGAGAAGAATTTGAGGTTAAACATAGCCTGATCCACTGGTAAAGAGATCAATATGTATACATTCACTCATTAAATCATTTAACAATATATACTGAGTGCTTACTATGTTCCAGGCACTGTTCTAAGCATTTGGTAGCAGTGCAAAAGATAAAGTCCCTGCTCTCAAGGAACTTACAGTATAGTTGGGGGAGGTAAACAAGTAAAAAAATACATAAGTGGTTATAAATATTTTGAAGAAAAATAAGGCTTGGTAAGGGGAGAGACAGTGATATTAGATGGATGGGGTGATCAGTGAGAGCTCTGAGTCCGATTTTATTATAAATGGCTGACTTCCCACAGACTTTTTAATAGGGGAAGAGGAAGGAGGGAGGAAATAAGTAGCAACCAATTTATTTTAGGGGAAGGAGACTGATTAAGCTAGGTACTTCAGGCACTCAAACTTTCATAGTTCCCTATGCAGGGAATCTGCCTGCTGTTCTTTTTTTTTTCTTCTAAATTTGTTCTTTATAAACAGATATGCTGATTAAACAAGAAACTGGAGATATTTATATCCAACCTGCACTAAAAAAGATGAATGATCTACTTAGAATATAATACAGATCATGTGTCAGAGGTCAATTAGTAACTGCCTTACTTTAAGGATGACAAAACTGAGTTTCATAGATGGTGAGGGACTTGCTTAAGGTTACTCAGTGGTAGACACAAAGCTGGAACGTAAGTTCCTGATTCTGACATTTTATATTTATACTGTCCTATATGCAGCGAAAACAAAAAACAAAACAAAACAAAAAATCCCACAAAAAACTACAATACTAGGCTAAAACAGTCACTATTTCCTACCTGAAAAGGATGTGAAGGTAAGAACCAAGGCCAGTTAAAATATGCCACCATGCATGAAATTGTGTGGTAACACCTATGATAGGTGGCAACTTTTTTCGCAAATTCCTGTGTAGAGAAGGGGAAAAAAATCACCAAATTAAATCTTTAAAATGTTTAGCAACTAATGCTGACAGTCTTAGAGCATTTTGAAATATTTAATACCACTCTCAAATATGGAAATTATTTAATTTCCTGGAGTCTCCTGAGTCTGACATATTGTTTTCCAAAGTGTATTTTGAGGAATAATATTCCTAGTAGAAGTTCCATGAAAAATGAGGCTAGTCAAATAAATGTGGGAAACATTATATGATTTACCACCCTTTGGGGGAAATTTTAAATGCATATTAACACATTAAAGGCTCTGAAAAGTCCAACCTTCAAGAGTTATCTTTAGTTTTTCAGGTAACCTACCTACTAATCCATGAAACCCCATTTTCAGGTAATACTTATGAACACTTACAGGAACAAGTGTTTTCTGGAACACACTTTGTGAAACACTAGTCTAGTTAGCTATCCACTCAAGAAACTGGATATATGCTTTTCCTATGTCCTATAGTCATCATCTTAGTATAGTAACATACATTCTATAAAGTCCTTTTATATTTATTATTTCACTTTATAGTCAGGGATTCTTTGGGGAGGTGAATATTAGCTTTGCTTTACAGATTGGGGGAACCTAAAATTCAGAGAGATTAATTGAGTTGCCCAAGTCACTCAACTAGTGCCACAGCTGAGTCTCAAATTCTGGATCTTTTGATTAAATGTATACTATAGTAACATTTATTAGAGGAGAAAAACCAGTGTGAAACACCAAATTATTTTTCTAGACAAGCCTACATATTTTTGAGATAATTACTTCCTCTAAGACACTACTTTTATTTATGGAAGGACTTTCTAAAGCCTTTAATCTGTTAATATGCATTAAAAATCTCCAAGAGGGCAATAAATTACATAATGTTTCCCATATTTATATGACTACAGAGTCATTTCTTCATGGACATTCTGCTAGGAATACTATTCCTCGAAACATACTTTGGAAAACAATATGGCAGGGGATGATGAGCAGTATAAAAGCTCTAATGGGGGGTTCTGCTGGGTATTCCTTGATTCATAACCACTCACCTAGATCTTAGTTTTATAAGCAAGGTATATTACTTGTTTAAAATTAAAGTCCACATTAACTTATTTAACTTTTTACTATGGAAAATTTCAAATATGTATAAAAGTAGACAAAATAATAATGTATTCATTACCCAACTTCAACAATTAATTTATGGTCAATCTGTATCACCTAAACCCTCATCCACTTCTCCCTCTCATGTTATTTTGAAGAAATCCCAGATATTGTATCATTTTAATCTCTAGATATTTTAGTATGTATCTCTAAAAGATGAAAACCTCCTTAAAACATAACCACGATACCATTTTAACACCTAGAAATATCAACGATAATCCCTTAATATCATTAAATATTTAATTACTGATCAACAGTCCAAATTACTCTTAAGTTTTTTTTACAGTTGGTTTGTTTGAATCAGGATTCAAAAATGCCAATACATTGTATTTGGTTGATATATCTCTTAAGTCTCTTAATCTATATGTTCTTGCTCCCTCTTTTTTTCCCCTCTGCCATTCATTAGCTGAAGGGACCAGATCACTTATCCTGTAGATTTCCTACAGTCTGAATTTTGCTGATTGTCTCCCCGTGGTTTTGTTCAATATATTCCTCTGTCCTGAGTTTTGTTTACACAAAATTGTTAGGTCACAGAATTTTGAGCTGGAAGGACCCACTAGTTTAATCGATATAACATGCTCATTTTATGGATATTGAGGCCCAGAAAGATAGTGTCTTAGTAACAGACTAGAATCCAAAGACCTAGATTCAAACTCCTGTCAATACATAATTGCTAGTAAAAGGAACACTTATCTTTTTAAGAAAATAACATTAGGCATATGAAAAAGTGCAAATTTATATACATGTATTTTATGTGCTTATTACAAATCATTCTTATTTATTCAGTGAAGCAGATTAGGCAGGTTTCAAAGATGTAGTCAACATATGAATAACTGGAATGCTTCCAAAATATTTCTCAAGGAATGAAAATACATCTTACCTCAGTGAATCACAAAAGATGTTATCTATATTCCATAAGAAAAATCCTAATAAAAATATACCCAAGGATGTATAACCCAGTCCTCTAAGCCATGGATAAACCCTGTGGGGGAAAAAAAAGAAAAGCAAAATAAAATTTTCTCAAGTAATGTCATGATCAGAGATTTAAGCCATCTCTTTCTTTCTTCTCTCTTTGCTCCTCTCCTTTTGTCTCCTCCTCTTCTCTTCTCTTCTTCTCTCTCTCCTCTTTCTCCTCTCCTCTCCTCTCTCTTTCTGTTTTTAGGAACAGGGTCTCACTTTGTTGCCTGGGCTGCTGGAGTACAGTGGCTGTTCACAGTGTGATCATAGCACACTATAGCCTTGAATTTCTGGTGCTCAAGTGATCCTCCCAAGTAGCTGGACTACAGGTGCGTAGTACCGTGCCTGGCTAAAAGTCATCACTTTCATGAGAAGGAAAGGTTTTTGTTACTATTAAAAGCAAACCTGGGCAGGGTCTGGGGAAGGGGCAGCAGTGCCATGCCTGGCCGCAACGGTGGCAAGAAAAAGCCCCTAAAGCAGCCCAAGAAGCAGGCCACGGAGTTGGATGAGGAAGATAAAGTATTCAAGCAGAAACAAAAAGAGGAGCAGAAGAAACTTGAGGAACTAAAATTGAAGGCCATGGGGAAAGGCCCCCTGGCCACAGGTAGAATTAAGAAATCTGACAAAAAGTAAGCTGTTCTTTGTGCCTGAGTAGATGACCCTTGATTCCTATTTAAACGTCTATATTCCCTGCCATAACATCTTTTGCCATCCATAGCTAAAATGAAGTGTTGTTTTGAAACCTATTGAACGTTTAAGAATAAACTTTTATAAAAAAACATAGTAATAAGAAAAGCAAACCTATCTATTAAACTCTCTAATACATTTGCCTACTATATGTAGCCTCTTAAAGATACTGGGAGAGAATGGGCCGCCAAGACTGCCAAGTATATCAGGAAGGTAATCTGAAAGTGCCCAACAACTTTTTCAGTCCCATAGAAGGGGAGGGGGCGATAAGTTAAAATTAACACGATTGAGTTACATGCTCCACATCAGACACTGTAGTTAAAAGAAACACACACACATTCATTCATTAAATCACTTAATAATATATGCTGAGTGCTTACTATGTGCCAGGCATTGTTCTAAGCATTTGGGAAGGTAGCAATGAATAATATAAAGTCCTTGTTCTCAAAAAACTTACAGGATAGTTGGGGGAGGTAAACAAGTAAATATATAACTGGTTATATATACCTTGAAGAAAAATAAGGCCTGGAAAGGGGTGAGAGAGTGATATGGAGGTATTATGTAGATGGGGTGTGTATGCACACACACACACACAACATACACACACAAAATCTTCAAATAAACCCTGTGAGGCAAATATTACTATTTCTACTTCACTGATGAGAAAAATTGAAGCTTGGTGAGTTACCAAAGATAACAGCAACTTATATATTTTTTATAGCTTCAATGAGGTATAGCTAACTTACATTAAACTGATTTATTTACTTATTTTGTAGAGATAGGGTCTTACTCGGTCGTCCAGGCTGGAGTGCAGTGGCATGATACAGCTCACTGAAGCCTCAAACTCCTGTTCTTGTGGTCCATATGCCTCACCCTCCTGAGTAGCTGGGACTACGGGCACATACAACTACACCCAGCTAATTTTTCTTATTTTTTTGTAGAGAAGGGGTATTATGTTGACCAGGCTGATCTCAAACTCTCAGCCTTAAGCAATCCTCCCACCTCAGCCTCCCAGAGTGCTGGGATTATAGGCATGAGCCACTGCACCCAGCCAGACTGCATATATTTAAATTGTACATTTCATGAATACATCTGTATATACCTATGAAACCACCACCACAATCAAAGTAATAAATATATCTATTACTTCCAAAAGATTAGTTTACATTTTTTTAGTACAGCATAGGGTAAATCAAGTAGTGTAATTCCTTTAACTTTGTTCTTTTTTTTTCCAAAACTGTTTTTTTTTTTTTGGCTTCTATAGATTCTTTGTATCCCTATGTTAATGTCAGAATTAGTTTCTCTATTTTTATCAACAAGCCTGCAGAGATTTTGATACATAAATGGGATACATAAATGGGATCATACAACACATATCCTTTATTGTATGGCTTCTTTCACTTGGTGTAATTATTTTGAGATTCATCCATGTTGCTTCATTTCCTTTTATTGCTGAGTAGTACCTCATTGTATGGATATAGTACATTTTGTTTATCTGTCCAAATGCTGGTGGACATTTGCGTTGTTTCCAGTTTTTGACTATTAGAAATAAAGCAGCTATGAACATTCACAACTAACACTTTGTATAGACATATGCTCTCATTTCTCTTGGGTAAATAGCTAGAAGATTAATGGCTACGTTGTATGGCAGGTGAATATTTAACTTTTTAAAGATACTGCTATTTTCCTAAGTGACGGTACCATTTTACATTCCTACCAGCTGTATATGAGTGTTCCAAATGTTTGTTATACTCATCACACTTGGTATGATGCCAGTCTTTTTTTATTTTAGCCATTCTGGTAGGTGTGTAGTGGTATCTCACTGTGGTTTAATTTGGATTTCCCTAATGACTGTTATTGAGCATCTTTTCATGTGCTTACTATCCATATTATCTTCTTTGATACAACATTATTTACCACCTTATTTAGTTGTAAGAGTTCTTTAATATATTCTATATGTAAATCCTTTGTTGAATGTATATTTTGCAAATACTTTCTCCAAGTCTGTGACTTGCCTTTCATTTTCTGAATGCTATCTTTTGAAGAATTTGTGTGTGTGTGTGTGTGTGTGTGACAAGAGTCTCACTCTGTCACCCTGAGTAGAGTGAAATGGCGTCATTGTAGTTCACTGCAACCTCAAAATCCTGAGTTCAAGGGATCCTTCTGCCTTAATTTCCTGAAGAACTGGGACCACAGGCATATACCACAATGCCCAGCTAATTTTTCTATTTTGAGTAGAGATGGGGTCTCACTCTTCTCAGGCTGGTCTTGAACTCCTGAGCTCAAGCAATCCTCCCACCTTGGCCTCCCAGAGTGCTAGGATTACAGGTGTGAGCTACTATGCCTGGCAGAACAAAAGTTTTTTTATTTTGATAAAGCTCAATTTATCTATTTTCTTTCTTTATCGTGTCTTTTGTGTACTGATTAATAAATCTTTGCCTAGCCAGAGGCCACAAAGATTTCTCCTATATTTTGTTCTAGAAGTTTTATAATTTTAGCTTTTACATTTAGGGATATGACTACCTTCTATTACGTTTTTATTATGGTATTAGGTTGAAGTTCATTTTTTTTCATAAGAATATTCAGTTGTTCCAGAACAATTTGTTGAAAAGATTATCTTTTTCCCACTGAACTACCTTGGCATATTTATTGAAAATCAGGTCAGTATCAGTGTATGGGTCTATTTTTGGATGTTCTATTGATCTGTATTTCATCCTTACCACCAATACAACATTGTCTTGATTAGTACAGCATAGGGTAAATCAAGTAGTGTAATTCCTTTAACTTTGTTCTTTTTTTTTCCAAAACTGTTTTTTTTTTTTTTTTTGGCTTCTATAGATTCTTTGTATCCCTATGTTAATGTCAGAATTAGTTTCTCTATTTTTATCAACAAGCCTGCAGAGATTTTGATTGTTATTGTACTGAACCTACAAATCAGTTTGGAAGAATTGGCATCTTAACAATATTGAGTTTTCTAATCCATAAAATGGTATATATCTCCATTTATTTAGGTCTTCAATATATCTTAGCAAAAAACTGTATATTGTAGTTTTAACAGTACGATTTTTATATATATTTGCTAAATTTAGTCCCTAAACATTTTGGTTTTTTTTTTTATGTTATTTTAAACTATACTTTAAAATTTTTTTCTAATTGTTCACTGATAGTATGGAGAAATAAGATTTTTAAAATACTGCATAGAATCTTGTGACCCTGCTAAATTTCATTGTTTCTAGTTTTTCTATATATGTTCTGTGACATTTTCTGTACATGATCATATTACAATCCAAATATCACGTGTGACAGGACTTCTACCAGTATAATGTTAAATAGAAATGGTGAGTGTGACAGTATATATCCTAGTTTTACTCTTGATTTTAAAGGGAATTTTAAAAATACAGCATGACTAAGTGTGTTATATGCTATAGAGTTTATAGGTTAAGAAAGTTCCTACATATTACTATTGTTGGAAAAGGTTTTTTTTTTAAGGTCATAAATAGGTGTTGAATTTTACAGAATGCTTTCTCTAAATCTTGACATCATCATGTAGTTTTTCTCCTTTATTTTTTAAATATGGTAGATAGCAATAATATCTTCAAATATTTTGTTACTTAACTATAAGTATTTGCATATAAATGAACATAAAAGGTGATTAATTTAAAAATCATTAGCAAAGCACAAACCTGGCAATGTATGGAAAGGGCATTATTACCACTGTTTGATGAAGGTTCTCAAGAGAAGATAAGCTTAAAAGAGTCATAGTCTGGCTTCAGCTATTCAGAGAGTTTATCACAGTCCCCATGTGGGGAGGGCAAGAATGAGTCCCAGGAAACAGGGCTCAACACAGTGAAGGCATCTGGTAGTGTGGTCCAGGTGCTGAAATATGACAGGAGTATGATCAGTGGGAGTGGGGTGCTGTGTGTTTTCTGCTTCTAAACTTACCATGGCCAATCTTCAGCTCTCAGGAGGAGTTCAAAACAAAATTCTTCTGTGGGGTGAAATGAATGTCTTTGATTATCCAGGTAGCAAGGCACGAAGAAGAGAGCAAGAAAATCAGCACATGGTCTATGCAAGCTAAGTACCGATAAGATTCTGAGGATTTACTAGCCATTTATTATCAGGTGCAAGAGTATATAATACAGAAGGCCCTCAAATTATCTCTCTCTGTAGTCACACTGCTTCATTGTGGACTACCTGCCTGTCTAGTGTACAGCTGTCATCCCTTCCCTCCACCTTGGGAACAGCCTTCACCCGTCTCCTGTATAGGATCTCCTGTCTTATATCATATGCATTCTTCCTTTTTGTATTACTCTCTCATCTTGGTGAAATACCCTTCTACAGGTTCCTAAGCAATAGTTTATGGGATATAAGGTTTGCTTTTTGAGAAACTAAATGTATGAAAATATATTTTTCTTCATACTTTATATTGATAGTTTGGCTGACTACAGAATTCTAGGTTAGAAATAATTTTTCTTTAGAAATTTGAAGACACTGATCTACTGACTGCTAGTTTCCAATGTTGCTTTGGCAAGCCCATAGCCATTCTGATTTCCGATCCTTTGTATGTATAACTGCCTCTCAACTCTATAAACTTATGAAATCCTTCCTTGTTCTAGAATTCTGAAACTGGCATGGGTTTATCTCCATCCATTGTGCTGGATATCCAGTGGGCTCTTTCAATCTAGTAACTCATATTGTTCAATTACAGAATATTTTCTTGAATTATTTTGGTGATTTCCTCCCTTCCATTTTCTCTGTTCTTTTCCCCCCTTTTTTATGTTGGTTTTTCTCTTTTGGCTCAACATTATCTACTTGGTAATATTCATATTGAGTCTCTTCTTTTTTCCATTTCTTTCTCTTTTTTGTCATATACTCAGAGTGGCTTCTTTTAACTGTATCTTTTATTTTATTGATTGATTGAGACAGAGTCACGCTCTGTTGCTCAGGCTGGAGTGCAGTGGCAGGATCACAGCTCAATATAACCTCAAACTCTGGGCTCAAGTGATCATTCTGCCCCAGTCTCCTGAGTAGCTGGGACTACAAGCACATGTCACCTTGCCTGGCTAATTTTTAAATTGTTTTTGTAGAGATAAGGTCATGTCTTTTCTCAATTCTAGAAAATTCTTTTTTTCTTTTTCATTTTATTTTTATTAAGCACTATATAACATACTGCATGCTATGTAACAAACTGTATAACTTTCTAGCAGGAGTAGATGACCATTACTGAGTTATTTTTTCATCAATCAGGAAAAATGCTGCTTTAATCAATGTCCTCCAAACCCTTTGACACATAGTAACGATTAACTCCAGAGATGTGCCTTTCTCTTTCCATCAAACTCCAAGGATATACAACATGGGCAACCCTTTTGTCCTTGCCACTGTTAGTGAACCTGTGGATGTACGCAGTGGCCACTCCAGGGATGACCAAGCATGTCCATGATGGCAAGTCCAGGGAGAATCTCGAACCACATCTCAGCACGGTTACCTAGGCCAAAATTCCACTTCTCGAAAATTCTCACCTATTACTTCTTTTAATACCTCTTCTTTTCCCATTTTTGCTATTCTCTCCTTTTGGAACTGCAATTAGACATGTGTTATTTCTCTGTGATGTTTTCTGACTTATTTATTTAGGTTTATCTTCCAATTCAATCACTCTCTCTTCATCTGTATCAATCTACTTTTGACTTATCCATTGTATTTTTATTTCAATGATTTTTTTTTTTTTGAGACCAGGTCTCACTCTATTGCCCAGGCTAGACTACAGTGGCATAATCATAACCTCCTATAACTTTAAACTCCTAGGCTCAAGTGGTCCTCCTGCCTTAGCTTCCTCCAGCAGCTGGAACTACAGGCATGCACCACCACACTCGGCTAATTTTAAAATTTCTTATAGAGATTATGTCTCGCTGTGTTGCTCAGGCTGGTCTCAAACTCCTGGGCTCAAGTGATCCTCCTACCTCAGCCTCCCAAAGAGCTAGGATTTCAGGTGTGAGCCATCATGCCTGGCCCTATTTTAATGATTTTATTTGTAATGTCAGAAGTTCCTTGATTCTCTTTCATATCTTGACATTCATTTTTGATGATCTCCTGTTCCTTGGTCTCATTTTCACTTTCTTTCATTTCATTAAACATTTTCTAAATAGTTACTTTGCATTTCAGCAATGAATTTGAAGGGGTCATTTCTGCTGTTTTCTGTTTCTCCTGGCTTTTGCTTATGGTGGCCTTTTTCTTTCCTTTGGTTTGGAATTATTAATTATGTGCACATGTTTGATCTCCAGCTGCAGAAATCCTGAGGGGCCTACATTAAGGGTATATTTCTTCACAAATTCTCAGGGGAGTCATTTTTGCTACCTAAAACTGAGGTTGAAAGACAAGATAACTTGTCAACTGCTTTTACTGGAGGGCAAATTTTTTTCTAAGCCAGCCTACAGTATACTTCTTTGATGGTCCTGGTTTGTTTTGTGTATGTGTGTGGGTGATGGGGAAACAAAAAATAAAATGGCAGCGTTAAGCTAATATATTAATAATTATATTAGATTAATAAATTATAATGAATTAATTACAATAAATTAATAATTACATTAACGTAATGCTCTAAACACACCAATAAAAAGATACTGGAAGACAGCATTAAAAAACATAACTCAACTATTAATATATGATGTCAAAAGGAAAAGCATTTCCCATATAACAATATAGGCGGGGGAAAGTAAAAGGATAGAAAAAGATATATCATGAAAACATTAATCAAAGGCCACCTATGTTTTTGATGCCATCAGGACTTGACAAAAAACAAAAAGAAAAAAAAAAAGAAACCTGTGTAAACATGGTTATATTAATCAGATAAATTAGACTTCAGAGCAAAGAAAATTACCAGAGACAGAGAGGGATGTTACATAATGACAAAAGGATCAATCTACCAAGAAGCCATAGCAATACTAAATGTTTATGTACCCAACAATAGAGCTACAAAATATGTGAAGCAAAAACTGATAGAATGTAGGAGAAATACAGACAAATCCAAAATCGTGTTTAGAGACTTTGACAATCCTTTCTCAACAATTGGCAGAACAACTAGACAGAAAATCAACAAGTGTACAGAAGAACTCAAAAACACCATTGTGCATTAAATAGTTAACTCAGCGAGCAT
Source organism: Mirza zaza (assembly GCA_008750895.1). Lineage (NCBI taxonomy): Eukaryota > Metazoa > Chordata > Mammalia > Primates > Cheirogaleidae > Mirza > Mirza zaza. Next base: position 33,055 of record VSMD01089796.1, read on the forward strand.
GAACATTGCATATTCCAAATAAAGGATTAGTCCTTGACTAACTCCAGGGAGATAACTTCTGAGTCCTTGGAAAGTCCTGCACAATAAGAGTGTCCTTGTATCCCTGACACTTTGGGCCACACCAGACAGTTTAAGCTAATAATATGATTTAAAGTGAACACCTGGTTTTATTTGCCTGGGGTCGTGGGCTATACTATATCAGTTTGATCTCTAGGTAATAAAGGAGTGGGGAACCTGCAGCCTTGGTGCCACATGTGGCTTTCTAGATCCTTGAGTGCAGCCTTCTGACTGAATCCAAATTTTATAGAACAAATTCTTTTAATAAAGGATGTTATTATAACATCTTTGCTGAGTTTTGCGATTTCTTCTAGCAAATCACTGAACCTGAAAGTGGTCTTGGGGAACACTGACACACACATCAACCGAGAGGATCTAATTGACATTTATAGAAGATTTCACTCAACAACAGCAGAATACATATGCTTTTCAAGCAAACATGGAACATACATATGCTAAGATCTACTTGGCATAAGTATCCTTGGTATATTAGCCTGATAATAAATACAAACCTCAACAAAGTTAAAAGAACTGAAATCATAGAGTGTGTTCTCTGACCACAATGGAATCAAACTAGGAATCAAGAATAATGATAACATGAAATCTCCAAATACTTGAATGCTAAACAACATACTTCTAAATAATCCATGGGTCAAAGAGGAAGTCTCAAGGGAAATTAAAAAAAACTGAGGCAAATGAAGATGAAAACATAACATATGAACAGTTGTGGGACACAGCTAAAGTGATGCTGAGAAGGGAATTTATAGCACTAAATGCTCATTAGGAAAGAGGAAAGTCTGAAATCAATAATCTAAGCTTCCACCTCAAAAACCTTTCTTGAAAAAGAAATGCAAAATAAACCCCCAGCAAACAAAAAGAAGAAAATAATAAAGAGCAGAAATTAATGAAACTGAAAAATAAAAAATAGAGACAACTGATTAAACAAGTTCAAGTCAGGGAAATAAGGTAAAAAAGGAAATAAAAACAAGTACAAAAAAACCCCAAAACCTTCCTAGAATTGATTTCAGCAAGGTGGAAAAATAAAAGATAAATATAAAGAAAATCAATTATATTTCTATATAATAACAATAAGACAAAAATTTAAAAGTATAGACAAAAATTTAAAAGTACAATACCATTTACAATTGCTCAAAAAAGGTTAAAACTACAAAATGCTGATGAAACAAATCAAAGAAGACCTATATAAATTGAGACATAATGTGTCCATGGATTGGAAGTCTCAATGTAGTAAAGATGTCAACTCTCCAGTGAATTGATACGCATGTTTAACACAATTCCTATCAAAGTCCCAACAAGATTTTAAATTTAGATGATATTATTCTAAAATTTATAAGGAAATGCAAAGGAACCTGAATACCTAAAGCAATTTTGAAAAAGAAGAATGAAGTGGAAAGAATCAGTCTCCATGATTTGAAGACTTATAATGTAGCTACAGTAACTAAGGCTCTGTTTATTGGTGGACAGACATCAGTTCCATCAATTAATGGAACAGAATAGAGATCCCAGAAATAGGCCCACACAAATATACCCAAATAATTTTTGACAAAGGCACAAATGCAGTTATATGGAGAAAGGATAGTCTTTTTAACCAGTGGTCCTGGAACAGATGGACATCCATAGGTAAAAAATGGAACTGAAACCTCACCCTAAGCCTTACACTCTATATAAAATTAACTCAAAATAAATCACGCACTTAAATGTAAAACTATACAATCTTTAAAAAGAAATCTTTGGCATCTACAGCAAGGTATAGAGTTCTTAGACTTGACACCAAAATCATGATCCATAAGGAGAAAATTGTAAATCTGATCTCACTGAAATTAAAAATATCTGCTCATTGAAAGAGAGGATGAAAAGATAAGGTATAGATTGGGCTAAAAATATTTACAAACCACATATTTGACAAATATTATCTCTTGTAAAAATAGAGAACATGGGCAAAGACACGAACAGAAATTTCACCAAAAAGGATATACATATGGTAAATAAACACATGAAGATATGTTCAACATCATTAGCCATCAGGGAAATGGAGATTAAAAAATGAGATATTAGTACACATCTATCAGAATGGCTAAAATAAAAAAGTGTAATAACACCAAAGGCTGGTGAAGATGCAGAAAAACTGAATCACTCATACATTGCTGGTGGGAATGTAAACATGGTAGAGCCACTCTAGAAAACAGTTCAGGAGTTTTGAGAAAAACTCAATATACAATTATCATACGACCTAGCAATTCCACTCTGGGCATTTATTCCAGAAATGTGAAAACTTATGTTCAAACACCTATATGCAAATGTTCATAGCAGCTTTATTCATGATTGATAAAAAGTGGAAACAATCCAGACGTTACTCAACAGGTGAATGGTTAAACTGTGGTATATCTATATATGCATGGAAAGGAATGAATTATTGATAGACCCAACAACTTGGATTAATCTTCAGAGAGTTATGCTGAGTTCAAAAAGCCAATCCCAAATATTATATACTATTAATATATCATTTTATTTCTGTAACAGTCTTAAAATGACAACATTTTAGAAATGGAGGACAGATAAATGGTTGCCAGGGGTTAAGTGATGGGGAGTGGAGAGTAGGGTGAGACAGGAGGGAAAGAGGTATGGTTATAAAGGCCAACACAGGGATCCTTGTGGTGATGGAAATGTTTTGTACCTTGACTGTACCAATGTCAAATCCTGATTGTGATACTGTGTTTTGTAAGACATCACCATTTGAAGAAATTGGTACAGGGTACATGGGATCTCTTACAAGGATCCCTTATTTCTTACAAATGTATGCATTTCTATAGTTACATCAAAATTAAAAGTTTAATTAAAGAAGAAAAAAATAGAACAAATCCACAAATCATACTACTTATTTATTGAGCACCTGTTGTATGGCCAGGCCCTATTTAAGGTACTCTTATGAATGTTATTTTTATTTTTATTTTTTGGAGACAGAGTCTCACTCTTGCTCTGGGTAGAGTGCCATGGCTCAGCCTAGCTCAGAGCAACCTCAAACTCCTGAGCTCAAGCAATCCTCTTGCGTCAGCCTCCCAAGTAGCTGGGACTACAGGGATATGCCACTATGCCCAGCTAATTTTTTTCTATTTTTAGTACAGACGGGGTCTCACTTGTGCTCAGACTGATCTTGAACTCTTGACCTCAAGCAATCCTCCTGCTTTGGCCTCCCAGAGTGCTAGGATTACAGGTGTGAGCCACCATGCCCAGCCATGAATGTTATTTCTTACTTAATTTTCATGAACTCTTAAAGATTATGCCCATTTCCCAAATGAACTTTTATTGAACACTAATTCTTTGTGACATTAATAGCCTTCCTTGAAAGTTGTCATGTAAAAGTGGTTCCCTAGTCAAATAGGTTTGAGGAAGATAAAAATAATTTTTTACTGTAGGATTTTTCAAGGTCTTTAATATATGAATGAACATTATAAATATTCAAAAGAAGGCCATCATACACAGCTTTCCTCAAATTTCTTTAATTTTGGAACTGTTGTTTTCATGTAATGCCTATTGACAACTTGCCTGAATAACCAGTACTCCTTATAATAAAACATAATAAATGTTGGGTTATAGTTTTTCTATCAGCATCTCTGCTGAAGTGAGGTTTTATGCGTTATTTCAATTTAAGCTATAGATTTACTGTTATGAGCCTGAATATACTTCCGTCATACTGTAGGTGATCCAGACTACTTACCATGTAACAATATAAATAGATCGAAGTACTAATGTGAAGACCAACATTCCATACATGACCTGAATAGGAAAGGAAAATGAAGTTAGTACAATCATTATTCTTTGGCAAAGGAAGTGCATTTTGTCTACCAAAATACCTCTCCAAATTAAATTTAAACATTTACTATTATTTTTTTGAGACAGGGTCTTAATCTGTTGGGCTAGAGTACAGAGGTGTGATCATAGCTCACTGCAGCCTAAACTCCTGGGCTCAAGTGATCCACCTACCTCAGCCTTCCAAGTAGCTGGGACTACAGGCATATGCCACCACATCCATCTAATTTTTGTATTTTTTGTAGAGATGAGGTCTTGCTATGTTGCTCAGGCTGATCTCAAACTCCTGGGCTCAAGTGATCCTCCCACCTCAGCCTCCTGAAGTGCTGGGATTATAGGTGTGAGCTACTGTGCCTGGCCATACTTACTATCTTTCATTATATTTTAAAGAACAGAATTTTTAAAACATGTGTTAATTATGTAAGTACATCATGCTAACTTCTGAGGAAAAATTAAGAGCCTGCTTGTAAATAACCAGCATCAGAAGTCCTATGTTAATTTTAATTCTGAATGGATCCCTGAAATTTTAAGTATCTGCTGAAACCTCAACAAATACTATAATTTTGCCTCAAACATCCTAACTCCTTCCCTTCAGCTTTGCTTTCAGCAGATACAGTAATTGTGCTTCCCATTTTCCAACATTATAAATCTGAAATCTTTTAAACTCTTCTCCTAAATGTCTCTGCATTCATATGCATCTTCCCCCTGCATTCTTTCTGTCATGCCTAGTCTGCAAAGAAAGTGATGCCCACTTCTCAACCAAGTTTATTCTCCTGTGTTTTTTATTGTATATGCTCCCACATCTTCCTAACATTGGCTCCTTTTTCTCTTCTGTATTGAGAACTGGGTGATTATTACTACCTGGAAAATCGAACAAAGTAGGAAAATTTAACTTTTAAAAGTGTGAATACTAAATTGAAACAATTTGCATAGAATCCAAATGTACAGCTTAAAAATATTTACAAAGCCAGTAGTTGGGAAAGCACTACCCAGGTCAAGAAATGGATCCCTGTTAACATCCCAGAAGTGCTGCATGCATGTCTTCCCTGTCCAATCCTCTCCCTTCCTCTTTAGAGGAAACTACTCTTCTGACTTTAATAAACATTTGCTTATCTTTATATATTCACTAACTTAAACTGGTCACCTAAATATGCATTCCTAAATAAACAGGCTGTGTTTATTTTTGAATTATAATAGAATTTTCATTAAATTTAATTTAAAATTATAACAGAATATCATTGTATGCATTTATGTTTGTCTTGTCTTTTACTATTCAGTTATGTTGTCATATATACCCACGGTTTATTGATTTTTGATGCTACAAACTAAATAAAATGCTGCAATTTACCCATTCTACTGTTGATGAATATTTTTGACTTGTTTCCAGTTTTCACTGTTATAAATATTCTTATTCACACATTATAGCCCATAAATAACCAAGTTTCTCTAGGGTATGTACCTAGAAATGCAACTGCTGCATCAAAGTGTGTGTGTGGTGTGTGTATGTGTGTGTGTGTATATATAATAATATACATGACTAAAACAGGCAAACTACTTTATAAAGTGGTTACATCAATTTATACTTCAACCAATGTGTATAAGTATTTCTTTTGCTCCACATACTCAACAATACATGATATAGTAAGACTTCTTATAAAATTTCTATCTATGTGGTTTTGATATGTATTTCTCTGATTACATGTTGAACACTGTGCATTTATCTTTACTGGCCATTTGATGTCCTCTATTATGAAATACCTCTTCAAACCTATTTTTCTATTTGGTCTGTCATTTTCTTACTTTACTTTTTTTTTTAACTTTAAAAATCTTTTAAAATTGAAATATAGCATGCATACAGATACACAAACACAAGACAGAAAAGTACTCAAAACCTAAGTACACAGTTTGATGATTATCATAAAACAAATGTCTATGCCATTTTTGACTTTGTAAGTCAAAAAATAGAACTTTGACTTTATTGTCTGCATCCTGAGAGGTCGCTGCCTTGGGTCTGGTATCATGAAGTTGGCTTTAGTTTTTCTATTTGTTGCTATGACTTCGTTTGAGTATGGAGCACCACTAGATGTGGCAATATCCTGTAGTCTCGACTGGTTTCATATCAAAATTAGAGCACTGACAATTGGCAGTTGGTATGTACTTTCTGATGAGGTGTTTCTTGGATGTGGATGTCCTGTAACCGATGTGTGGCAGGACTTTTACATATTTTTGTACCCTACAACTGACTGTGACATCCAATATAAGATTTTAAAAGGGAAGATTGTTTTTAGCTCTGTGCTAACATTTGTTTCAAAAACAATGCCAAGGCGAGCATTCATGTTTGTCAGGTGTGTTGTTGAGCAAGACAATCCATCAGCACCTCCCACTACATACATCGACCCAAAGCAGTCCAAATGGCTGGCTTCTACGGTTTACAAAGAGGACATTGAGGACATTTTAAAGTGCACAGAACCTCTTTCCAAATTTTAAAACACACTTTTCTTCTCTATCAATATTGATAAAGTCAAGGAAGTGCCTAACATTAGATCATTATAGATCCTATGCTTCATTTTCTCTTCAATGGGAAATAGAAGTGGGCTACATAATATGATATATGGAGCAACTGCAGCTGCCTGAGGACTGAGAAACAGTACCTAAGCTATAGCTATCTTCTGAGGATTTCAGAGTTCTTACTGATACCATGTGTTTTTAAATGTTTTTATTAACCTGCAATTTTAATAAAGTTAAATACTTCCCTTAGAGTCATTCTGAAAAAAAAATAGAACTTTGACAGCATACCACCTCATATGTCTCAAGCCCTACACCTTCTTTTCCCCAAGATTTACCACTATTTTACCACTACCTTTAGTTTTGTCTGTTTTTCAGCTTTATTGTAAATGGAACCATGTAGTGAATATTTATTTTGCTAAGCTGCTTTTACTCAAATATGCATATTTTACATAGCTATTCTACTATTGGTGAATATTAGGGTCTAATTTTTAGCTATTTCTAATAACCCTTATTATAAACATTTTAATATATATTTCTGGTGTACATATTGGGCATATGCCTAGGAGTCATGTCACAGAGTATGCGTAAGTTCAACTTGAGTAGTTTATGCAAACTGTTTTCTGAAGTTGTCATACCAATTTATACCCCCACCAGCAATGTATGAGGGTTGTTCAGCATCCTTGCTAGTCAGCACTTGGTTTTGTACAGTCTTTTTGATTTTAGCCATTTTGTTGAATGTGTACTGGTATCTTGATGCATCTTTTTTTTTTTTTTTTGGTACAGGGTCTCACTCTGTTGCCCAGGCTAGAGTGCAGTGGCCTCATCACAGCTCACTGTAACCTCAAATTCCTGTGCTCAAGTGCTCCTCCCCTCCCTCAGCCTTCTGAGTAGCTGGGACTACAGGTATACGTACCACACCTTATTTTTTCTATTTTTTGTAGAGACAGGGTCTCACTTTTGCTCAGGCTGGTCTTAAACTCCTGGTCTCAAGTAATCCTCCTGCCTCAGCCTCTCAGAGTGCTAGAATTATGGGTGTGAGTTACTGTGCCTAACCTCATTGCACTTTTAATTTTCATTCTCTGATGACTAATAAGATTGAGCACCTTTTCATGTGTTGACTGGCCATTTGAATATACTCTTGTGAAGTACCTTTTGTCTATTTTCTGTTGGGTCTTCTACTTTCTTTATATTGGTTTTGAAGGAGGTCTTTATATATACTAGCTCTTGTTTGATTATATGTGTTGTAATACCTTATTCCACTTCAATAGTATATAGTGGCTTTTGTTGAACCCAATTTCTTAATTTTAAGATATATGATTAGTGTTGTCCATATCTTGTAATAATGGGACAGCTATCCATTAGATATTCTTTAATGTCTCTAAATGTGTTTTATAATTTCTTCTCTGATTTGAGCCATGGATTATTTATTATTTCCTATATCCTAACATAATTGCATTATAGTCAGAAATTATATCCTGATTCCAGTACTTTGGAATTTAAGACTTCTATATCACCCAATATATGGTTAATTTTTGTAAATGTTCTCTGAGTACTAGGGAAAAAATGACTTTCTGCAATTTTGGGGTTCTTCTGTCCTTTAGGTCAAGCTTTTTAATCATGTTGTTCAAATCTATATCTTCTATCAATACTGTATCTGCTGATTTATCATTACTTTCTGAAAGCTATGTATTAAAATCACATAATATTATGGATTTGTCTATTTTTTCTTCTAGTTCTGTCAATTTTTGCATTATATATCTTGAGGTTATTTTAGAGGTATACATGAATTTTAAATTATCAGAATTTTTGGATGAATTGAACCTTTTAGTACTATGAAGTAATCACTATTATTAGAAATATTTCTCTCTTTTAAGTCTATTTTATCTGATGCTAAAATAACTATATAGGTTGAGTATTCCTTACAGGAAATGCTTGGGACCAAAAGTGTTTTGGATTTTGGAATATCAGCATTATACTTAACAGTTCAGCATCCCTAATCTGAAAATCTGAAATCCAAAATGCTCCAATGAGCATTTCTTTTGATGTCATGTTGATGCTCAAAAAGTTTTGGATTTTGGAGGATTTTAAATTTTGGATTCTTGGATTAGGGATACTCAACCTATACCATATTTCTTTTGCTTAGTATTTGCACAGTATATTTTCCCATACTTTTTCTTTCAACTGTTCTGTATCTTGATGTTTTAGGTAAACTTTTTTGTAAGGCCTTGATATGACTTCTGCCTACCTCATGGGTTATTATGGCTTCTCATTTTAATTTAGGATTTTATAATGTGACCATATAAACTATTTGTGATCTATTAAACAAGCTCCAACAAATATTTTTGAGCATTGTATTTATTGAGCATTATACTAGACCCTGGGGATATAACGGTATGAATAAAGGGTTAACATCAGGCCTAGACGGATGCAGTCCTGCTTGGGAATAACCTCAGTCTCCCAGAATCTTGGATACAACAGAGTTGAGATAAATGGGGAGTATCGTGAAGGACTTCACCTAGGTTGGAGGCTTTGGTAATACATGAGAACAGTATGAAAAGATGCCACATATAAAGAGTGGTAGGAAAAAGGGGCTGTAGTTTCTACATGTTAAAATGACCTCCACTATGCTTGGCTCTCATCCCTAGTAGCTATACACAATTTATGTGGAAGACAGTGCAAATGAACAGCTCCAGGTCTCCTGATGAGATGATGTTATATCTGCTGTAACTCTCACCCTGTATCCTTCTATAAAGCTAATAGTACTAAAATTAAAGACCTGTTAGAGTGTTACTGCCTGCTTAAATCCATAACTGCAGCTATACTGATATACATGCTGAACAAGAAAGTCATGATCCCTGCTCTCACAGCAATTAAAATCTAGTGAGGAGAGAGATAAGTAATGAGACATTTATAATATAGTATTATAACTCTGTGACAGAGACTGTACAGAGTACTTTGTAAACATATAGGAAGGCCACTTAATCCAGACTTATACAGTTTAGAAACTCTTTCATGAATGATATGTATTTCATTTTATATCTAAAGCTCAAGCAGAAGTCAGTTACATTGAGAGAAGGTGGAAGAGAGTTATTGGCATAGCTTATATTCTAGAGACTAGAAGAAAATAAGAATGCTTGAAGTATATTGTTGGAGTATAGGATAGGAAAAATGGAGTCAGAGGTCAGAGGTCAAGTCTGGCCTTTCAAATCATGTTAAGGAGGTGGACTGTATCTAAGAGCAATGTCAAATCAATGATGGTCTCAGAGGTAGCTCAACATGATGGGACTCATCTATTAGGAAGATGTTCCTGTTGTGCTGAGTTGAGAATGAGAGGAAAGTGAGACTGATGGGAAACAGACCAATGACAATGTATTACAGTAATATGAGAGATGGGGACTTGAACTAGGGTAATATCAATGGGGATGGAGAGAAGCGGCCAGATTAAAGAGGAATAATAATTAATTTGAATAGGAGTTAGGGAGAAGGGAAAGTCAAGGATGTTGGCTGTGTTTATGGCTTGGGCAATTACGTGTATGGCAAAATTTTTTATAAGTTTGGAGAATATATGAAGAAAAGAAAGACTGGGGAAAAATGGTGAGTTCATTTTTGTTTATGTTCAGAGTTTGAGGTGCCAGTGAGATATCTAAGTAGAGACCTCTAGGCAGGAGTTGGATATCTAGGTCTAAAGTTTAAAAGAAAACCCAGAACTGAAGAAAGAGATTTATAATTATCAGCATATAAAAGTCAATGGGTGTAATCCTAGCACTCTGGGAGGCCAAGGCGGGAGGATTGCTTGAGCTCAGGAGTTCGAGACCAGCCTGAGCAAGACTGAGAGTCCACATCTACAAAAAAATAGAAAAATTAGCTGGGCATGGTGCAATGTGCTTGTAGTCCCAGCTACTTGGGAGGCTGAGGTGGGACGATTGCTTCAGCCCAGAGTTCAAGGTTGCAGTAAGCTGTGATGAGGCCATTGCATTCTAGCCTGGGCCATAAAGCAAGACCCTGCCCCAAAAAAAAAGTTCATCAGAGAAAGGTTAGTAGCGATTTGTGGACAAAGCCCCAGTTAGTGGGAACTGTGCCTGTGGTGGTGACAAGAAATGGGATTTACTCATTTGGAATTTGTAAGGGCTTCACCCATTTCATTAAGGACAGTAACCTGACCAAGTATATTAAAGAACCTCTAACAGAAAAGCCATAGACTGCAGTTCGGGAATCTAGATTTTTCTACCATCTGTTTACTATCTATTAGGGACCAAATGTGTGTGTCCCCTCCAAATTCATTTTCAAACCCTCCTCTCCTGCCTATGTAATGATATTAAGAGATGGGGGTTTGGGAGGTAACTGGGGTTAGGTTGTAAAAGTGGAACCCTTATGAGTGGGATTACTACCCTTAGAAGAATCACAAGAGAGCTTGCTTCTCCTGTCTGCCACGTGAGGATAACACAAGAAGGTGGCCATCTGTAACTCAGAAGCGGTCCTCACTAGAATGTGATCATGCTGGCACCCTAATCTTGGACTTCCTGCCTTCAGAATTATGAAAAATAAATTTCTGTTGTTTATTAACTGTAATACCCAGTGTATGGTATTTAGTTATAGCAGACCAAATGGACTAATATACTTCCTCATTTTATAACCTAGAATATAAAAGTCACTTTATCTGGGACTTGGACTCCCATTTGTAAAATGTAGAGACTGAACCAGTTGACTGTGCTTTCATATTCCTGTAACTATAGTCAAAATAGAGATGTAAGAGGCATTTTCTTTTTAGCAATCAATATAGGTTACTATCATATGATAAGGCTAAAAGGTTGGTGTTTCCTACATAATTAGATGATAGCTAAAGTGCTAAGTTAAATGTAAATAGTACTTTATAATTACAAAACGATTTCACAAATCTCAAAAGGCAATGTGATTTATTGGTAAAAAATATAGTTTTTGGAGATATTCAAAACTAGTTTAAAATCCTAGTTCTGCCCATGCTGTACAGCCTTCTAATCCATCATACATACAACTGTCAGAATTATCAAAAATAGGCTTTAAGGCCGGGCGCGGTGGCTCACGCCTGTAATCCTAGCTCTCTGGGAGGCCGAGGAGGGCGGATTGCTCAAGGTCAGGAGTTCAAAACCAGCCTGAGCGAGACCCCGTCTCTACTATAAAAATAGAAAGAAATTAATTGGCCAACTAATATATATATATATAAAAAATTAGCCGGACATGGTGGTGCATGCCTGTAGTCCCAGCTACTCGGGAGGCTGAGGCAGGAGGATCGCTTGAGCCCAGGAGTTTAAGGTTGCTGTGAGCTAGGCTGATGCCACGGCACTCACTCTAGCCTGGACAACAAAGCAAGACTCTGTCTCAAAAAAAAAAAATAGGCTTTATATCATTCCTCTGTCAATGACAAAAACATAAGACCCAGACTTTAGCATGGCATCCAGTGCTTTCCACAATTTAGTTCCAGTCTTCTTTTCTCTTCTAATGGTCTGCAGCATCTTGTATTTTAGCATCTGATTTCCTGAATAGTATCCCCCTGAATACTATTGTGCTAGGAGATGTTAATAGATATTCTATGAAAAAGAGTTTTATAGTCAAAATAAATCCAGCTCAAATGCCATCTCCTGTGTAAAGCTTTCATGGGATCCTCTTCTAGAAATTACTTACTCTCTTTTTATTCCTAAAGAACTTCACTTATATTTGACTTTGGGCATAGTTTACAAAGTTGATGACTGAATTCTTGTTTACTTAACGTGAAGCATAGCTGAACCTAAGTTTTACATATTTATTTTTCACATTTTTTCTAAGTTCATAATAATAGTAAAATCCAAAAAAACATTTTTTTCATTCTTTTAAAAAACTAATCTTTTTTTATAATAAATTAGATTCCACAGTAATCTGCTACAGGGGCATCATGGAAGAAACATAGGCTTTGGAATAGAAACGACCTGGGTTGATTTTCCAGCTCTGTTACTAATTAGGTGAGAAAGATTAGCCAAATTATATAACCTTTCTGGCTCTCAGTTATCTCATCTATAAAATAAAGATGATAATTTCTATACAGGTTTGTTGCCATTTTAGTAAAATAATAGGTAATTCAATGTATATAAGCTATATGGACAAAACTATATGAACAGGTAATATCTAGCACATAGCTGATATTCAAAAGTAGCTTCCTTTCCTTCTTTTCCAAATGTGCTTACATAGTAGTTTCCTTACAGCCCTAATTTGTAATAAAATGGCACAAATGAAACATAGAATAAAATTTAAACAAATCTGCTTAAATTCTTGTTTTTCAAATTGTTTACATAATGTGCTCCTTGCAAATCTTGAGGGTCAAATGAGAAGGGAGCGATATTAATATATGGACATGTAATGTCTAGAAGCAATCTTTAGGAGACATCTACATTGGCAGGGAATCTTAAGCAATAGTACTCCTTGAGACATCAGATGAGATCTCGTTTGAGATATTCAATTATTGATTTGTCAATTAGCTGAGGGTTCACTCTTTTAAACATCTTTTTATCTACTCATAGGTATGCTTTTCTTTTTGTTTTCTTGTTTAAGATATACTGGTGGTTCTACTGAATGTGGCAGTTATGTGATATGAGTATTACCCTTTGCAAGGCCATCAAATTAAATAAATGGCATTTGGCTCTCATTTGGATCACCTTGGATTTAATACAGTAAAGTAAAGCTGTTATCAGTATTTTTACCCTCAGGGAAGCTAATCTGGTTAGCAAGACAAATAAACCTGATTGTACTTTTAGGGTATTTATTAACCCTTTCCTTCTAATTTTATCTCACTATTTATCTATCTGCCCAGGCCCAACTCAAATATTTCCTTTCAGAAGCTTTCCATGATTATCACAGACAGAAATTTATACATGTTTTATATTTTAATATGTACTTTTTCATACTATTATGTTTATTGCTTTGTGCTTTGCACTATTTTATATTATTTTAATATTATACTTATGAAATAATACTTCTCCTTGTTTTGAATATTTTACAGATGAGGAAATTAAAAAATAGAGATAGCAAGGAATCTGTTCATGGGTAATGAAGGGGCAAGAAATCAAGATTTCAAACTTCCAAGCCAGTGCTTCTTTAGATTAGACAACATTGTTTTCACTCCCTCTTTTTTATTATTTTGAGACCTTAAATATTATTTTAAATTCTGTCACAAATTTTTAAACAAATTCTCTACATTTCTATATATAAGAATATCAAGAATCATATGAAAAAATGAGAGCAATACTCTAAAGTTGGACAAACAGAAGATTCTTAGAAAAAGGAGTTCTCTTAAGAATAATACCCAGAAAGGAATAATTAGGGATAGATTTTGTTAAAACCATGTGTGTAAACAGAAAGTATCAATTCTAACTACTTAACAGTTCAGCAACAGGATATTCTAGATTAGACATATGAGGCCAAGACATGTTCAAGTAAAAGCTTTACAAAGTAGTGAGAAAAACTATAATAAATCACAATAGTGGGCCATTTTCCCTGAAAATGTGATGTACACCCCCCCACACACACACAATGGAATACTATTCAGCCATAAAAAAGAACGAAATAAAAGTCTATTGCAGCAGCTTGGATGGAAATGGAGGCTATTACCTAAATAAAGTAACACAGGAACAGAAAATCAAATACTGCACGTTCCACTTATAAGTGGGAGCTGAACTATGGGTATGCATGGTCACACAGAGTGGACTAACATAGCGGTCCCCAACCTTTTAGACACCAGGGAACAGTTTCATGGTAGACGATTTTTCCACACTTTGGGGTGGAGAGGAGGTGGAGCTCAGGGGGTGATGCCAGCGATGGACTGCAACATGGAAGTTTCATGGAAGACAATTTTTCCATGACAGGGGCGGTGGGGTGGTATGTGGCGGAGCTCTCTGGCCCAGTGTTTGGGGATGGCAGGACTAATAGGGAAGACTCCAAAGGTGAGAGGCAGGTGGGGGATACAAAATTACCTATTGGGTACAATGTATGCTATTCTGGTAATGGGTACACTAAAAGTCCAGACCTCACTGCTATACAATATATCCAATGTAACAAAACTATACTTGTACCCCCTAAATATATTGAAATAAAAAAAGAAAAGAAAAATAATTTTATTGTTATTTAACATGATGTTATGCTTGGTTTTGAAAAGCATCTAGCCATTACTGAGGGTAGTAATTGTATCATGTTACTTTTTTATTTTAAAAATAGAAGTATATACAAAGTCTTAGTGATAACACAAAGTTCTTTGACATAAACTATAGCAAGTTTGTTTCATAAAGAATTTTAAACATAAAAATATCCGAGAAATAATTTCAAAATAAGTATATCAAATTCCTCTTCCTTTTTATTTTTTTTTAGCAACAGGGTCTTGCTTTGTCACTCAGGTTAAAGTACAGTGTATGATTATAGCTCACTCCAGCCTCCAACTCCTGGGCTCAAGCAAAGTGATCCTGCTGACTCAGAGTATCTAAGACTACAGGCACACAGGCACACAACACCACAACCAGCTATTTAAAACTTTTTTTGTAGAGATGGGGTCTTGTTATGTTGCCCAGGCTGGTCTCAAGTGCCTGGCCTCAAGCGATCTTCCCCCCTTGGCCTCCCAAAGTACTGAGATTATAAGAGTAAGCCACTGTGCCCAGACCTCTTCCTTGGTTTTGAACATACTCCTCTCTTAGCCTAGAATCCCTGTAAACTCCTATTTAAGTCACAGCTCTATAATGATACATGCTCTATAAAGTGTCACTCCAGGTACATTTAGGCATGTCTTCTTTGCTTCCACTGTTATTTGTACATAATTATAAATACTGCGTTTAATCAAATGATCCCTTTAATACTCTGGCCTCATCTCCTCACTGCTAATGATCTTTCCCTATCCTGTCAGCTACCTACTTTCATGGGCATACCCCATTCATTCATAAAACAAGTATTTAATCATTACCTATTAGGTTATTAAGTATGAAATGTCCAATTTACTGAAGTATAAAGTTTGATTAAGTTGATATCTCTGACATTTCACTTTGACGCTTCTTGTTTTATTTTTATTGTGAAGGTACATCCTCATTCTTTCAAACACATGGTTTTGCTTGTGGTTATCTTTCAATTTTTTGTTAAAGCAATTTTTGTGAAATCATGGATAAGTCAAAATTTTGAGTTATTTTTGAATATGAGTTCTGTTGTCAAACCAGTGCAGTGCAAGTAGCTCAAGGATATCAAAGAATTGTTTGGGAAGAATGTGGCTAACAAACACAGAGTACACTGATGGTTTGAAAAGTTGCATTCTGGTGATTTTAATCTTGAAAATAACCCATGTGGGTGACCTAAGACCAAGGTGGACAATGATGGGCTGAAAGCTATAGTGGAAGCAAATCCATCTCAACCTATTTGTGAATTAGCAGCAACGTTTGATATTACCATTCCAACAATATTGGACCATTTGAAATAAATCAGCAAGGTAAAGAAGCTGGATAGATGGGTTCCGCATAAATTAAATGAGCATCAGAAGAGAAATCATCTCGGAGTTTATCTTTCTTTGCTGTCATGACATAAAGGTGAACCATTTCTATACTGTATTGTGATGTGTGATGAAAAATGGATTCTTTTTGACAATTACAAGTGTGTGGCACAATGATTGGATAAAGATGAAGTGCCTCAAACTGAATATTCATCAAAAAAAGCTAATGGTGTCTGTTTGGTGGTCCAGTGCTGGTAGTGTCCATTACAGCTTCATGAAACCTGGTCAATCGATTATAGCAGATGTCTACTATGACCAACTGGACGAAATGATGAGGATGCTTACAATCAAGCACCTGAGACTGGTCAGTAGATACAGGCCAATTCTCTTGCAAGACAATGCTAGACCACGTGTCTCACAAACAACGCTGCTCAAACTACAGTAGCTGGACTTGGAAACTCTCTGTTACCCACCATATTCACCAGACCTTGCACCAGCTGACTACCAGTTCTTCCAGGCTTTGGACCACTTCTTGCAAAGACAAATATTCAATTCCCAACAAGCTGTGGAAAACGCCTTATGCAATTTCACGGCTACTCGCTCTCCAGGCTTTTTCGCTGCTGGCATAAACAAGCTACTGTTAAGATGGCAAAACTGTGTCGATCATTAAGGTGCATACTTTGATTAATTATACTGCTTCTTGTTTGAGATATAATAAACTACACTTCTGATTCGAAGTCAGACATTTCATATTTAATGACCTAATATTTGTCACTCTTCTAGGCTGTGAGGATGCAGCTCCTTGCTTTCATGGGACTTGCATTCTAGGTTTGTATGAGGGAGAAAAATAAACTACATTTGAAATAAACACACACAAATACATAATGTCAGTGGTTGATACAAGCTAAGAAGAAAATTAAATCAGGATAACAACATAGAGAAGGATGTGGTGTAATTTTAGATAGAGTTGTCAGGGAAGGCCTCTGTGCTAAGTTAACATTTGACTTGAATGAAGGGAGGAAATAAGCCATTAGACATCTGGGATATTAGTATCCTAGGCAGTGGGAACAGTAACTACAAAAGTTCTAAAGTAGAAACAAGCTTGCTGTATTTGAAATATAAAGCAAGAAGGTAGTGTGAGTGGAGAAACTGAAGGAGGAGGCAAGTGGAAGGACATCCCTCTATTCTAACATGGTTTTTCTTTTTTTAATAGCATTTATCTTCTAATATATAAGTATATGATAATACAAATTTACTTGTTATATCAATAGTTTTATTGTTTCTTATTACATTCTAACACTATTGTATTTTTTTCATCCTTTCTCAATGAACTATAAACTTGTCTCTTTACTCCCCTTTTTATTTCCTTTCTCCAACCTCTAGGTAGCCTTCCAATGAATCTTTCTAAATGAGAATCTGATCTGGTCATAAAAAGCCTTTAATGGCCCCCAATGCCTATAATTTTAAGCATAGTATAAAGGACTCTTCATGATCTAACACCTCACCAGTAATCCAAACCTCTCTCTTATAGCTAGGACAGCCATACCAAATATTTATAGGATACCAGTGCTTTTTAAACTTTTCTGCATAAGTATTCTCATGTCAGAGGAAGGATAACTTATTCCTGATGGACAGAGATAGGAGAGGCATAACTGAAAACACAAATTGATTTGAGGTTTCCTATTTCATCCTAAAAATTCATGTGGTCACTGTATTCTATAACATATCTACATTTGTATTAATTAAAAAAGTTTAATCCCAACACTATGCTTAAAATAAATGTTCCAGGAAGACAGGCCATTTTCATATGCAGTCAGTGGTTTTGTAAATAACTCAGCATGCTACCACAGACCTCAGGATGAACTTGTACTCCTGTTTCATGTGCAATAGTTACCATTCCACACTTATGCAACTTAACATATGCTTCTCTCTGGATGGAATATCCTTCCTCAACTTGTCTACTTTGTGACATGTTCATCCTTCAAGACTCTCCTAAAGCCCTTCCTCTGAGTCATCTAAGCAGACCAACCAAGCATGCCTTTGTCTGTATTAGCACTATTTTTTACATATTTATTGTAAGAATTATATACTGTAATTATTTTTTATAAGTCTATATTCCTGATTAGACAGTGACCTCTTTGAGACCAGTAGTCACATCTTATTTGCCTTGGTAAATTAATACTAGTTAACATTTACTGAGTGTTTATTATGTGACAAAGGTTTTATATGTATTATTTTAGTCAATCCTCAGACAACCTTAAGAAGTTATTATACTAGTTTTAGAGCTAAGGTATAATAATAAGCTCCGTGATGGGAGAGACCTTACTATTTTATTCACTATTATATCCACTGTATCCAGTATTGTGCCTGGCACATTGAAGGCACTTAAAAAGTATATGTTGAACAGTGAAGAAACCAAATTTCTGAGAGCTTAAGAAACTTGTCCAGGGTACACAGCTAGAATGTGTAGAAGACTAGATTTGAATCCATGTCTACTTGACTTTAGATTTTAAAAATTTTGCTCTGCTCTATCTCCAACTTCCAGCTCAGAATTTGGTACTGAGAAGGCATACAGTGGATATCTGTTCAATGCATGAAAGCCTTTTACCTTTAAATTACTATCATCTGTTTCACCTTAGCATCCCCCATTTCTTCATTACCCTATCCTGATTTTTAATCTCTAGGTCTAGGACATAAGCCACAATGGGCATGGGCAAACCTAGCTTTCATCCTGCTTCCCTGCTTATCAGTAAATATTACTGTTATACATGAAGAAGAAAACAATATTACTGGAAAAACACATGGCTATTGCAGCAGGGGAAGTTACACTGTTATATCTATTACATAAACATAGTGTCAAATAGGTCTAAAATACAAAATGAAAAATTGATGGTCACAAACTTATAAAAATAAACCTAAAACTTCCAAATGTTGTGTTTTTTTGTGGTTATGATTTTTTTCTTAGAAAAAGCAAATAAGAAATTTATAAAAACTGAAATATTCTTCACATACATTAACTTTGTTTTTTATACTGTTAATAAATCTTTCTAAATAAAAGGGAAATTATATAATGACATCATTTCAAGTTACAATAAACAAGAAAGGGAGGATCCTTTCCTGTAGCATCTACTTTCAGCTGGCCTGAAGAAAAGCAAGGCACAATAATGCAGTTGTGGAATTTACTTCAAAAAACAAGTTTCAGTTAGACAATTTTTGTATAGCTTGAGTTTAAAATGTGACAACATTTGATTGTTTACTTTTTATATAAGCACAAAATATTTTAAAACTACAAAGCCTCTGACATTTATCTACCCCTACTAAGAACCTAAAAAGTGTGCTTATTTATTTATTTTTGTTTGTTTGTTTGCTACTTTGTTAAAAGGATGGTGACTAGGAATCAGAGAAATGTAGATTACAACCCTGGCCCTGCCCCTTAATAACCCTGTCACCCTGAAGCAAATTACTTAATATCTCTAAGCTCAATAACCTTAAAAGGTGAAAGATATGTACAATTTAAAGAGAAACTAGAGTATTCAATTACCTTAAAATATGGATAATAATCACTAGGACTGTTGGTAAGATGAGAAGTCTGTGTAGTAATGAGCATAGTACCAGACACGCGGTAGCACTCAATAAATAATAGCTCTCTTTACTTAAGGTCTGCTACTTTATTTTACTCTTGTTTCATAATGGGAAGCACTTAAATTACCATTTCATACAACGAAGTTTCCTGTGCTTGCTTCTTAATGTAAATAACCTCCCATGTTAAACAACTTATTAAAATATATTAGGGAGGAAATATTCAAGGAATTTCCAGTCTGTCTTCCTGGTTCCTTCTGCTTATAAGAGCAATGCAGCACCTGCATTACTGAATACCAACAGCCAGCAGGACCTGGGCATTGGCTGTCCCAGGTAGATTTCTGTTACCCACATCTGGCTCCTGAAGGCATTTGAGTTTGCAACCTGTTTTGAACACTGAACTTTCCTAGGACATCTACCACTGCATTTTCAAAAGTTGTATCTGCATATAATTTCCTAGAAAAGGAAAACACAAAGCAGGCATATATTGTTAAACCATCAAATGTTGATAATTAAAAAACAGTTACCTGATGGAATACAGGCTCTTTTACCTTAAGGTAAACCTGCAAAATATTAGAAGAAACACATGTGAATGAAGTACATTATGGAGAGGAAAAATCCTATTCCCACTACTCTGAAAATCCCAAACCTCTTTTGCTTCCCCTAATCCTGCTTAGACTTGATTCCAGCCATATAAAACCAATCGGATCAGGTAGCATGCCACAAAAGAGCTAGTACCTACAGGGGGATCTACCCCAGTACTAATCCTGCCATGGTAAACAAAATGTTTCAAATCTATTGTGGACTACTCTGGCCTCTTGGTCTCTGCATCAGAATTAAGAAGGATAAAGGTATGCATATTCATGAGGAGTGAGGAGGTTACAGGACAATCCCTGTAGCAGATCTGTTCTACAGTAGAGAGAACATTGGACTCTAAAGTTAGAGATGAGAGTTAAATTTCAAACTCTGCCCCTTACTTGCTACACATCTTCAGCAAATCATTTAATCAAAATACTCATTTTTACTTATCTGGATAATGAAGAATAATAATGGTGAGGAATACAAGGAAGTGTCTAGCACCTAGTAGCTGCTCAGTAAGTGAAGACATTTAAAACAAGTGTCTCGTACTCTCTTCTGCTTCCAAAAATCTCCTACTCTCCTAGATGCATTGCCAGTTACAGCAATGCATCTTTACAACCATACTTTTAGGCTCCCAATGTCATGCGGATGATTAAGTTCAGTGCCATTTTAAGACTTAACATGCATGTATTGCCCTATAGGAGCACATTTTTAAATGACATGGTATAGGGGAATCAAAATTCAAATCATAACCCTTTAATAACTCTCATCACATATAAGATAAAGTTTAAATTTCCTTTTTGTTGTATCCCAAGTCATCAAGCAAAAAGTTTGCATTTCTTAGTCTGACATTCAAAGCCTTCCATGACTTCTACCTTTCTGTTTGGCCTCACTGCTGTCTTCTTGTCTCCTCCTCATCTAAAGCTTCGGAAATTACTGTGCTTCCTCAAATGTGCTAGTTTCATGCTTCTGCCTCTTTAAACATACTGCTCTTTACT
Source organism: Mirza zaza (assembly GCA_008750895.1). Lineage (NCBI taxonomy): Eukaryota > Metazoa > Chordata > Mammalia > Primates > Cheirogaleidae > Mirza > Mirza zaza. The sequence continues at coordinate 54,067 of VSMD01089796.1, forward strand.
TTGTTCAGAAATCCTATCCTACTCATTGCTCATCATTTAAGATTCAATTCAAACTATATCTCCTTCTTGAAGTCTTTTTTGATTCTTGATCTCTGATGTAACAGAAACAACCATTCACTCTCTTTTCTATCACCACTGTCCATGTATAAACTTTAAGGCATTTATTAGTTTGTTTCTCTCCCTACAAGACTATAATCTCTTTGATAATAAGGACTGGGCTTAGATATTTTTATATCCTCACTTAATGTACTGATCTCATAAAATTTTACATGATTTTATAATTTGGCTACAGAATTTCTTATTTCCAGAGAAAGTTTCTACCCTCACTATATAAAGACCAGATTATTTCCTTGAAACACCAATCAAGCTTTAAGAGTATAAGGTATATGAGACATTATATATTTGTAACTCTAAACCTAGTAAGAGAGAATGCTTTTAATCTCTGAAGTTCCTTATTTCAAAATACTAATTTCCCTTTATATAGTTAATGCTATCAGATTCCCATTGTTATTAGTAAAAGAAATGCAAAATGGCATGCCTCTGAAAGACATTTTTTTAAGTCAAAGAATTATGGAGTCCTCACTATGTAGCAGGTATTAATTTTCACAACTAATATAAAATGTATACTATTATTATCTTCATTTTCCAGATAAGGAAAACTAAGGCTGAGAGAGATTAAATAACTTGCCAAATGTACCACAGTTACTAAATAACAGTGTTGGATCCAAACTCAGATTTGACTGACTCCAAAGCCTGTTTCTGGTATCATCTTTTAACTTACAAAGGGGTCTGTCTAGTCTTGACCCTGCCACCAATTCCCTATATAAACTTGGTTGGCTAGCCAAGTCACTCTCTGGACTTTATTCTCTTCTTTTATACAGTAACAAGACTTCATTTCACTTCTGAAGTTCTAGGATTCTTTCAGGATTAACCAATATGTATTTCAGGCAAAGGAATGTAGAAACCTAAGAAAATATTGTATATGTGCTCTTTTAACTTCCTATTCAACATCTCAACTAACTGAAATCTAGCTTCTGCCTCCATCAATTTACTGCTGAAAGTATCATCGTTAAGGTTATCTGGTTCTTCTAATTGGAAATTTCTGTTAGTTAGCTTTCAATCTTCAATTTATTTGTCTTTTCAGAGACAACTAATACTGTTAGTTTTCACTTTTAGAAATATTTGTATTCTGTGACATCAGGCTCTCCTAGCTTTCCTACATCTCTGATTTCTTGTTCTCAGTGTCCTTTGCTGGCTCCATTTCTTCTACCTGGCCCTCAAATGTCAGCATTCCATAGAGTTGTAGCTTTAGTCATCTTAATGGTCTATGCTATTTTTGTGCCAGTTCATCTATTCCCAAATTTCTAGTACTACCTACATGCTGACAACTCCCAAATCTACATATTTAGCTAAGCCTACCTGTTAAGCCTCAGATGTCTTTAATGGCAGACACCTTAATCTCAACACATTTCAAGTGGAATTTACCTATCCTTACTAAGTCTCTCCCAATTCTACTGGTGGTGACGAGTTAATGAGACAATAAAAGTAAAGTACTCAGTATAATATCTGGCACATAGTAAGTCTAAAAATGGTAGTTCACTATGTTGTTCCAAGGTTCTATGCCTATGAACATGCAATAGTGTATTTAGAAATGCTTTACCACACCCTTGCCCAGGGGCCTCAGGAACTCCTAATTATCAGTTAAAATCTAGTTTAAGTGCCTGCTCTCTGAAACTTTCCTAGGCCCACTCTTGCATACTTGATGGCCCTCCTTTGTCTCATCACCATATAACTAGTTTTTACCTCTGTTAGTGCTATTACCATCTTTTGATGCAATTCTTTGTTTGTATGTCTGACTTCCCTAATAGAATGAGCTTTTCACAGATAGCAACTGCCTCTTAGTCATCTTTGTATTTCTGATGCCTGACACGGTAGGTTTTCAATAAATATTTGTTGAAATGAATATTTTCTTAATACAAAATGCAATTCACTTGAGGAAAAAAAGCACTAGCATAGAATCAGAAGTGACTAGCTATCTCAGCTTATCTGGAAAAGGTTAACCATTAAAATGGTCACACTAGGCCCAATGAAGCAGAGCCAATTTCATTTTTAACAAACAGGAGATAATATATCTATCCATGAGATAAGTTAATTTTTTTCCAATGCTACTGAATATTTGCTTTTTGACTTTCTCCCTTTAAAAATACCCAGATTTTAAAAAGTGATTTTAATTACAGTGAGAAATAACACTTGAACAGGAAATAAAGAAACAGTATCTGTCAGTGAAATAGTCTAGTTTTGTGTAGAAACATTTCAGTTTGACAGCAAGAAGCAAATACTGAAAGCAAAATATGCCAAATTCTATAAATGGCTACTTCACATGCTTAATCTGTTATAACAAAATATGACTTACTGTGGTTACTATTAAACTGAATAGAACTAAGGTAAAAAGCAGATGGTAGTTTACTGAGTTCTTGATCTTGAAACATTCAAACCTTTAAAAAAAAAGAGAGAGAGAGAGAAAGAAACTTTTTTTAGAATATATAACTAGGAACAAATAGAATGCTGCTTTGCCACTTGCCTATATGCCTCTGTGATCTAGTAATACCTATCATTTCTTTCCACCCACATTATTATCTAGGAAAACCTGCACTGCCTACAGCCCCTAAGAAGCTGGAGGGACTAGCAATAGACACCTGACTTAAGCTGGGGCAATGAATGGCTCTCTCCTAAAAGTCTGAAATTTGGGAGCCAGAGATCAATTAAGTATAGAGAATCAAATTATAAAGTCATGGACTGGAGATCTAAGGCTGATATTTGGGGGCAGCCAAATTAAATGAACAAGTGAATGAATGAGCAAGAGAACGAATCTGTAGGGAGAGGAAAATAATGCAGATACAAACATTTGAAGCCATGTGGAGAGGAAGGAATGCAGAAAAGAGGGAGGGAGGAATAAGCTGCCCCTCCAGTTCCAATGAGGTGAGGCTGTCCTTTCTGCTACTGGGTTTCATATAATTTCTTCATGTCCTTACAATAAATAAATCTCTCTTAACTCAAAATAGTTTGACTAGGTTTCTGTATCTTTCAAGTAATGATCCCTAACTAAGGAACACTACTATAGAAAATGTCACTCTAATATAATTATTTCTTCTTTTATCTGTCTCCCCAACTAGCCTGTAAATTCCTTGTGTGCAGGAATAAAATCTTATTCTTTTTCATATACCTAGCAAAAGGATAGTCCCTGACACACAGGATATGTTCAGTAAATAAGGAAATATGAACAAATAATTAGCCATCAGTAAGTATCCAACCTTTGAGGACTATGTCTTAGTATATAGGCAGCAGGAGTGTTCACTTAGTTTACTAACTGGCTGTGGGAATTGGACCCCAACTTTTATTTCCTTATCTGTAAAGAAAGGTGGCTGGAACAGATGCTCTCTAAGATCTCTTTTGCCTTTATAATTCTGACTTTATGACTTGGAAGATGATAAAAATGTTGGCCTTTAAATGCTATGAATTTATGGCTTAAAAGGTGATAGAAAAGTTAGGTGAGATACTTGTAAATTATAGTTACTCTTTTCATTCTGTCTACAGTTTAGAAATTTCTGTTTATCATTTCAAATGTCCTCAAAGCAGGCTATCTGTTAAGAAACCAAAGGTCTTTAGGAGGCCTGGCTTGTATTTATTACCATGGTTATCTCACTTTATCATATATAGTCACTTTCTTATCTGTCCCCTTCCTTAGACAATGAGTTCTTTGACTCTTTGTATCTACAAAGCCCAGTATTATGCTTAAAACAAAGGAAGTTTTCTAGTACATGGTTCACAAATGAACAAGCACAAGCACACAGAAAGCAAGGCAGGTTTAAAAATGGTTAGAGGTCTAGACTGCTTTGCATACTTGATATGTTCAAAGAATATCCTAAGGAATCAAGAGAAAAACTATTAATCAAAGTCAGCAAGGTCAACGGATAGAAGGTCAATATACCAAAATTACTTGTATTTCTAAATGCCAGTGGAAAATAAAGTTTTTGAAAAGCAATACTATTTAAAATAGTACCCCAAATCATGAAAAAAACAGGGTTACATTCAACAAAGATCTATGCACTGAAAATCATAAAACATCACTGAAAGAAATTAAAGAAAACCTAAATAAATGGAGAAATATATCACATTCATGGTTTGGAAGACTTAATGTTAAGATATCAACTGTCTTCAGTTGGTCTATAGAATCAATGAAATAACAATCAATCTTCTAGCAGGCTTTTCTGGTAGAAATTGCCAAACTGACTCTAAAATTTATGGGGAAATGCAAAGGACCTAGAATTTCCAAAGCTATATTGGAAAAGAATAAAATTGGAGGACTTACTCTAACTGATTTCAAGATTTACAATAAAGCTACAATAACTAGACAATATGGGTATTGACAGGAAGATACACATAGTGATCAAGAGAACAGAATAGAGAAAAAAAGCCAAGATAATTTAATACAGAAAGAATAGTCTTTTTATATTTTTTTTATTTTACTTACTTTTTATTTTTATTTTTTTTGAGACAGAGTCTCGCTTTGTTGCCCAAGCTAGAGTGAGTGCCATGGCATCAGCCTAGCTCACAGCAACCTCAAACTCCTGGGCTCAAGCAATCCTACTGCCTCAGCCTCCCGAGTAGCTGGGACTACAGGCATGCGCCACCATGCCCAGCTAATTTTTTCTATATATATTAGTTGGCCAATTAATTTCTTCCTATTTATAGTAGAGACAGGGTCTCGCTCTTGCTGAGGCTGGTTTCGAACTCCTGACCTCGAGCAATCCGCCTCCCTCGGACTCCCAGAGTGCTAGGATTACAGGCGTGAGCCACCGCACCCAGCCAAGAATAGTCTTTTTGAAAGAGGGTTCTGGAATCATCAGATACTAGTAGGGGAAATATGATCCTTGACTTTACCCTATACCATATACAAAATTAACTGAAAATGGATCATAGACCTAGATATAAAACCTAAAGTTATAAAACTTCTAGAAAAAAAAATAACACAAAAACTTTTCGACCCTGGGAAAGGCAAAGATCTCTTAGGACACAAAAAGCACTAGTCATAAAATTTTTAAAATAAATTGAATTTTATACAAATTTAAAACTTCTGTTCTTTAAAAGGCACTGTTAAGAAAATGAAAAGACAATTCACAGACTGAGAAAAATATTTAAATACAAATATCTGACAGGACTTGAACCTGAAATACATACAGAATTTTTATAACTCAAAAGAAAATCTATTTTATAAAAATAGGCAAAAGATTTTAACAGATATTTTATAACATAAGATATACAAATGGCCAATTAGCATATGAAAAGGTGCACATTATCATTAGCCATGAAAGAAATGCAAATTAAAACACCTCAGAGATAGTACTTCATACTTACTAGAATGACTAAAATAAAAAAGACTGATGATATCAAGCATTTTCAAGGATATGTAGCAAACAGACTCTCATATATTGCTAGTAGAACTGTAATAAGGTACAATGAAATTGAAAAAGAGTTTGGCAGTTTCCTATAAAGTAAAACATATACTTACTATAAGACCCAGCAATTCTACTTCTAAGTATTTACCCAAGAGAAATGAAAACTTATATTCAAATAGAGACTTGTAAACAAATGTATATAGTCAGTTGCTTTACTCATAATAGCCCCAAACTGGTAACAACCTTAATGTCAAACATTGGTGAATGGAATATCCATATAATGCAATATTGCTAGCAATAGAAAAAGAAGGAACTACTGATACAAATAACATAGGTGAAATTCAAAAATATTATACTGAACAAAAGAAGCCAGATACAAAAGAGTACATATTGTATAATTCCTTTTATATAAAATTTAAGAACAGAAAAAACTAATACATAATTATAGAAAGCAGATCAGTGGGTCAGCCAAGGGTAGGGTTCTGGATTAACTGTAATAGGGCAAAAAGAATGTTCCAAAGTAATGGAAATGTTCTATTTCTTAATATAAGAGAAATGAGTACATGGGAGTATACATTTGTCAAAACTCATCACACTATACATTTACATTGGGTACATTTTATTACAAGTAAATTATACCTCAATAAAGTGGATTAAAATTATTTCAGCCTTTTCAGTTCCTTCTAAGTGTCACCTAAAGTGTACTATAGCAGGTTTTTTTGTGAATGGGAGAATATGAGCATAAACTGGTGTTGCAGAAGATTGTGGAAAAGAGATTAGAATGCTGGGACATAGTCTTCAAGGAACAAAAGACTTTTTATACTCTTTTTTTATACCTGTTTTTAATACTCTGAGGTGGCAGCAATGATGAAACTTATGTTTTATTCATAATGACAGGATACTATGCTCCATTTTCATATAATGGCAAGCTCCACCCTTTTCCACTCCATTGAACTTTGTATATGTCTCAGGTGTAGTAATAATCACATTACATGGAGGCTGCCTCTTTCTGGTTCTGTTTCTTTTACTAGGCTACAAATTGCTTGAGGTAAAAGACTACTTGTTGCTTAAATTTCCCAATTCCCAGCCCATATCACAGTGCCTGTTACACGAATAGCATAAAATAAGTTTGTTTTATAAACAAATAAATCATTTAATCTTCACAGGAAATAAGTACTATACCTCCATTTTTCACAAATGAAGAAAGAGAAAGATTAAGGGAATTACCGAAGCCCACACAGTTGGTAAGTGTCAGAGCTGGAAACTGAACTACAATATCCTTCCCTTCTAAGAAATATCTGCTATTCCCTAGCATTAATCCATTATGTGATGACTATGTGATTTTTTTTCAATATGATCATTATTATGATTATCAATATGATTGATCATCATTGCTAAATCAAGAATATATATTTTCTTCTAAAATATCGGAATAGTTTACAAAATATGCTCTTAAAAGGAGCTCATTTGAAAGTATTTTTTTAGATCAGGAGTAGTAAACTATGGCTTAAGAGCCAATTTCTCAGCCTGAGCCTGTTTTTTAAAATAAAAATTTACAGGAACACAGTCATGCCCATTTGTTTACATATTATCTATGGTTACTTTCAAGCTATAAGAGCACAGCTGAACAGTTGCAACAGAGATATTAGGCTCACATGGTCTAAGTTACCATTGTCCCTTTATATTAATAGAAAAAGTTTGCTGATCCCTGTTGTACATCTTCTTACCTAACTTAACAATAGGGCTTGATGCCATATAAATCTTAGCAGCTAAATGAGCATTCTTCCTTTTATTGTTTCTGTATAAAAATCAGTCTTAGTAGAGGTAAGAGCCAACAGTTGTATCATTCAGTACAGCTCACTAAAAATGAAAGGGAAAAAAACCTTTCAATTACTTTAGTGTGTACTATTCACTTTTGGGAGAGGTATCATGATATAGAAGTCAGATATGAACTAGTTCAAATTGTGGCTCTATCACTTAAAAGCCTTGTTACTAGGGCCTGACTCAGACATATGGGTCCCTACACAGGCTTAGTAATGTTTTACCCCTCCAAACACATATTCTTTCTTTATTTAACATTTAGAAATGCTGAATGCTGCAGGGTGATGGGTGAAGGAGGCTTTCCTCTATTGCTCCCAGCAATTTAGCTGGAGCCCAAACTTGCATACCCTAACTCAACAAAATAAAAAACCTATAGGTAAGCTCATCCACCCTCCTTAGAAGGCACATTTAATGATCACCTGTTGTTATTCAATCAGGAAAGGTCCCACTTCTATACTTCCATCACATACCAAGGCAGCCTATCAAAGTGTTCTTCCAACCTCTACTTAAGAAGGATTCTGATCATTGTAATTTTCTACATCATGACATATTTCCAGGGATATTTTACTGTCCCCTAGAGATTATTTACCTAGGCAATGACATGGCTGGCATGCTTTTAAATCAAGCTCTGTTTATGTCCCTAGATAAGTTACTAAATCTTTCTGTACTTTATACTTCCTTATCTATAAAATTGGGACAATATCCACTTATCCTGCGTAATTGTTGAGAATTAGAGATGGTGTAGTACAGCTGCCTAGTACAGTACAAAGTCGCTAAATAAATATTAGCATATGTTAATGTTATTATCATAATTGCTTTTATCTTTCAAGATTGATTTTTTTCCGATACTCAGGAAATAAAAATTAACTTGATAATGAAACAAACAGAATATGACCAGGAAGGGAACTTTGGATTGGTAATGGTTTGTACATTGTTTCATTGTTCTCTTCCATGTTTGTAAATAACCAATCAAGATAAGCATATTGTTAACAGCATTTATTCTAATTTAGAAAAAGAAGATTTTAAAGGAAACAAATATCTATCATAAAAGATAACTTCAAAGCAAAGAGGAGATTAAAATGACAATCACTATATAACTAGACGTGCACTTCACTTTTCTGATAAGCTCAGGAACTATTTATATAATAGTGCAGGGAAACTTTACTTTAAAACTTCTATGGCATAATATAGAGAATCTTCATCTAAATTTGTACATATTCTTCACTCAAGGAAAGGCAAATTACACAATTTAAGTCATTTGTACCCCAGTAGTATTCTGAAATTGGAAAAAATAGAAATAAATAAATACAATTTTAATTAAATTGGATACAGGGTTATGAGATCACAAAAGTTAATAAACAATACTATTATTACTTCCCAGAAATTATACTCTACAAAGATATCATAAAATTTATAACCTTCTACATTATTACAATCTCCTACCAATATAACTGAGTTAGTGAATTTATTATGAAGCAGTAAGAACTTAAAAATGTACCAAACAACTGAATCTTAAACATAAGTACTTACATGCAGTACACAAATATGCAACAGCTGTAAATCATTGGGAGTTCATCCAGTAGCTGTAAGAAACAAAGAAAGATAACAGGCTTGAATATCATAGAGCTGCAATTATTATATAAGTCAAAATAAAACATCAGAATGATTAAGATTCTCAACTCTAATTTATTCTGCTAATTCTTTTATATTTATCATCTAATTACTGTTTTTATTGTTTTTGAACAAACATGGTTATCCAACCATCTGTCCTAATGAACACACCTAACTAGGAAGGCTAACTTGCTATTCCTGGAGGACAGCCTTGTAATTGTGCTGCTTATATCATTCAGTATCACAAACTGTGATATCATACCTCCAGGAAAAAATGATAGCCACCATTTACAGGTCTGTGGGTCCTATCAGTATTGTTTTGCATTTCCTCCTTCCTATAGCACCTTAAATAGATAAAATGTCCACTAATATATAACAAGAGGTATTAATGGCCATGGAAATAATTTCATCAATCCAATGAATCTATGTCTCTAAAATATAAACTTATTATTATTAGCACTGATAATAGTAACAATAATTACAGCTATTATGTATTAAACTGCAAGGTGGACACTGAGCTAGGTGTTGTAGATAGGTTATTTCTAATCCTCAAACCAATCCTATAGAGTTTATCACTAGACACACATTTAAGTAATTCTTTAATAAAATGTCTACTATGTGCCAAGCAATGTGTTAGAAGCTGAGGATACAAGACAGAGTCACTGCCCTCAAGGAGTTCACAATCTAACGAGGTTAAGGGAATGAAAAACATGATTAAATATAAAGTAAGGATTCCAACAAAAGGGCACACAGAAGTCAGAGAAGGTGATGTCAGGAATGAAATGTGGTGGTAGAGAAAGGCATTCTAGGAAGTTGACAGAGGGCTTATGCAAAGTGAATGAAGTATTCTAGTAAATTATTAGAATAATGAAAACAACAACATTTGTGCTAGGTCTTAAAGGTTAAGTGCTTTTCAGTCACTATCTCATTTAATTTTCACAGTTCTAAGGTAGGGGTCATTGTTATCCCCATTTCAAGATGAGAACGCTAGGCTTACATAGTTTAAGTAACTTGTCCAAGATCACGGAGGTAGTAAGTAGCAGAGCAGGATTCTGAACTGACTCTGAAGCATACCTCTACATTATGTTGTCTCCACAACCTTTCATTTGAATCACCTTTAAACGTTTTTTAAAAAACTGGCACAGAATCATGATATGCTACAGCTAAATCTACCATAAGTTTTATGATATGCAGAAGGTTAACCTATTTAAAGTATTTGAACCAGGGTCTACTGACTTTACCTAACACATCTTTTGCATTTTTCTCTTTATTTCAGTTTTCATGTATTAGCAAAATATTATTGTAGCCATTTGACATTTCCACAATTTACTGAGGTATCTAAAGGGCCCATTTTTGCAGAAATTCTACCCATATATTTAGAGCATAGGACATAAAAAGATCTACTTTCTCTGTATTACCTCATAGGCCTATTCATACAGTCTATGAAAGGCAGTTGAAATAATTGCTATCATTCCTTTATTTATTGATTTAACAAATATTTATGAAGCACTTTCTATAAACCTGGCATTATGCTGTGCTTTAGACAAAATAGTCCTATGTTGCTTTACAATCTCAGAGCAGAGACAGACATTAAAGAGTTAATTGCACAAGTATTTAATTATAATTATGATCAGTGGTATGAAAGATATGTACAGAGTACCATAATCATAAAGTAAGGGGCCTAACTTAGGGATTCATGGAAACCTTCACTGAAGAAGTGACACATGAAGTGAGACTTGAAAAATATGTAGATGTGATTAAGCTAAATAAGGATTAGGGGAAGATTAGAAACTTAAGCATCAGAAACAGCATGTGAAAAGGTCCTGTGGTAGGAAGGGAATCTGAAAAACTGGGGAAAACCTCCAATGTCTTTGAAGCTTAGTGAGAAAAAGGAAGGATATAAACTGAGGCTGAAGAGATAAGCACAAACAGATCAGGCAATATGTTTCAGGTTGAAAGAGATTCTTAATTTTATATTAATAGCAATGGCAAGCCACTGAGAAGGTTTAAACTGGGTGATGGTGGCGTGTTTTAAAATGTAGGTTTTATTATTATACAGGTATGCTGTAGCCAACAAATGAAGAGACAACTGCCATCAAAAAGACAGTTTATTACTCGCAGTTCACAAGAAGAGGGAGTACACCATACCATGTCACACAGGGAAGTACCAGGGTCAGTCAGCAGGCAGAAGGAAGAAAGGTAAAGCCTGGGTGAGAGCATTTATTGTGATTTCCATGGGAAAGGTAAAGCAAGGTAAGGAGGTTTAGGACTGGCTAGTTTGAATAATTTCAGCAGGCTCTGGGGTATAGAGACTGTCTCTAGTTGTCTAGTACCTGGCCCTGGGGTAATTAGGACAAAGGGAATATTGCCTCCTGGAGTACAAGAGCCAGACAGAGGAAGAATGGGCTCTGGATTAGTTAGCCTGAATATGAATGGCACAATCTAGGGTGAGCTGTTTGCTATCTCTCAGAATTGCCTAGTCACTAGAGGGGCAGTTTCTTCCCATTCAGCAAGGACCCAGGTCCAGAGAATTAAGAATAAAGAAAATATAGTTACTACATGGTGTCAGATCAGGTATGTATGGAGAGTGCTCTGAAAAGGAAAAGAATAGATGTGGGAGAACTCCAGACTAAGGAAGATAGCAGAAATGGGAATGGATACAAGTAAACAGGTTTGAGAAATATTTAGTAAGTAAAAGAAATAGGGATTTGTGATCAATTTTATATAGTGGCAAAGGAGAAGAAATTGCAGAGGATAACTCCAGGTTTCTTGCCTGAACAGTTCAGTGGATGATAATACGGTTTATTGAGATTGTGAAAACAGAACATTATAAGAACAATTTTCACTGCTTTGAGTTTGAGGTACCTGTGAGATACCCACATGGAAATGTCAATCAGGCAACTAGAAGTACAAATTTGTAGCTCAGAAGAAAGGTCTGAACTCTAGATGTTAACTGCTTGTTTGTTTAAAGAGGCCAAACTGAACTGAGTATATGTTAAAAGGACAAGGATTTTAAAATATGGGTAATACAAATATAAAATTCTTATTTTGAAACCACAGATAACAAATTATGACTAGTAAAAGAGCAGGGTTCTAGGGTGAGGTGGGTATGTGTCTGAAGATGAGTCTGGAAAGGTAGGCGGGGCCAGATCACAAAAGTTGTGGCTCAAATTTCTGAGCCTGAACTAGGCAAAATACTAGAGTTTTAAAAAGTAACATCTATCTGAAGAGTGGGGACTATACTGTACACATCTCATTCTCAACACATGTTGCAAGGCCTAACCAACATTACTCAAAGAATGAAAACAATTAGTTTTGTTTGCAGGAAAAGAAGTTCTCCAGTGTGATAAATGGATGAGAGAGGCAGGGATACCAATTAAGAAGCAGTTATGGGAATATAAGTTTGAGATGACGGTGGAGATGATGGGTTAAGGTAGTGACAATGGAGATAGCTAGAGATAGATGGATTCAAGAGTTATTATGGAAGGTGAATTGAGAGATCTTAATGTCTTAAAGGTGAGAAAGGAAAAATCAAAGATGAATCCCAGGTTTTTGGATTGGGCTTTGAGTATAAAGTGGTTCCATTCACTGAGATAGGGAGCAAAGGAAAAAGAAGGGTAGTATTTATAACCAAAACATCTATTATTTATATTATAAAGCCCAAATTAGCTTATATTATTAATATTACCTAACATTTAAGCTTCTTTTATTTTTGCATTATAAACAAAGTTACAGGTGAACAAACATTTGTCTCTGGTTTTATTTTCTAGGATAAATGTATTCATTTTTACTTATGAGTAATAAATGAATATATTCTTTTTGCTAGCATTGTTTCCCTAATATCAAACATATGCTCAGTAAACAATACTTGGAAAAAGCTGAAAAACACAAAGAAAAAAGCCAAGAAATTGTAATTAATTTCACCTTCCCCAGGATTACCAACAACTGTATATATCAGTTACTGAAAGCAGAATAAGAATGTGTTGAATGAATGAAAATAAAATCCAGGAGAGGTCTCCTAAAAACTTAAAACTTTTAAACTTCTACCACCATCAATGCATAAAAAAGTCCTAACATCAGTAAAGGAAACAAAAAAATACTAAACATGGTATTGGGATTTGGGTCCTAATCTTGTATCTAGCTTTTTACATAACTTCTAGTCAAGTCACTTCCACTCTTTAGGACTATTTTTCCATTTATAAAATTTGTGGATTGGACTGAGTTTCAACAATCTCCTCTAATATTAAAATTCTATGATTCTAAATTATTTTTTGAATGAAAAGTGAAACTGTTAGGGAAATGTAACGATACTCTCTTGTGGCATTGAGTGGTTACTTGAAATTTTCTTTAGTTTCTTTAGCAATATTTAGTTACCCAGTTCAAGCACAAGAGAGGCAGATAATTGAGTTTGATCTGGGTTTCTGCTAAGAAAGTAAGGGACAAGGGCCTTTGTATGGGTGGATGGGAGACTTTATAATGTTGGGCCATAGATTCCAAACTTTGTAAAAAAAAAGGAAGAAAAGATGTGAGGCAAAATACACCTCCTTTCTGTAGTTTTTATATTGCTTATAAAATTGGGATATTACATAATAATTTGTCATTGTAACATTCCTCCATCTCAACAATTCAAAATATTTCTAATTGGCTACAGTGTATTTCAACACATAGATATATCATACTATATTTCACAATCTCCCTATTATTAAACATTTAGATCATTTAGAAATCTTTATCATGTGAAATACTGTGACAAACACCCTTGTACAACATCTTTCCCTGTCTTTCATTACTTCCTTAGGATGCAGTCTTAGGAGTATAATTGTTGGTTTAAAGAATATAAACATTCTTTTCTATTAAAAAAAATCGAAACAATTTCAACTTACAGATAAGTTTGAAGTACAGTGCAAAGAACTTTTTCACCCTGAACTAGTTGAGTAAGTTAGTGACAAGAGCTCCTATTAACCCAAAATACTTTAACATGTTCCCTTCACTTGTATTATATGCATTGACCAAGTGGCATTTATCCTAGGAATGCAAGGTTGGTTCAACATATGAAAATCAACTGATGTAATAAACCACATTAACCAAGTAAATGAGAAAAACCACATGATCAAGAGATTCGGAAAGAAACATTTGAAAATTCCAACACTTTTCCATAATTTTGGGGGAGGGTGGAAAAGGAAAGAGAACTTTATGAATTTGCTGGCAAATTGGAGGAGGTTGGCAGACTCCCATCTCAAAGTACCAACGTCCTGCTTCAGAAGCACAGAGCTTTACAGGTTCTGATTTGTCCCATCTTTGCCTAAGACAATCTTGTGACCTCTGCCTGGACTCATTCCATCTTCAGCTAAGACAATTTCATGACCTCTGCCTGGACAATTCCCTTGAGACATCTTCTGTGGCACAAAGAACAAGGGACACACCCCTGACCCTCGTGACCACTGGCCTGAGGCAGGGATATAGGTTTTAGTTCTCAAATAGGGTAAGGAGGTTTTGAAGAGACAGAAAACATTATTACCCTTTTTCATGCCATTTTCTCTGTTACATATTCCCCACTGTCAATTTTACCCTTTGATACCTATGGGAGGAGAGGCAATGCAGTCATCAAGCTACCTCCTGCTGAACTGGGTTGATGTTTTAGATGGAGAGTACAGATGATCAGGTGAAAAAGGGCATAAGCAATAACTACAACCGTGAGGACTGACAAGGTGAAATGGACTGTTGCCTTGCACACTTTGTCCAATACAGGGCTAGGCTAGAAAAGAAACATGGGACCTCTGAGTGTACAGTGGAACTCTGGAGGTGATCCAAGAGATCAGCTTCTACAAATTCAGAAATCATGTACAGAACTACTTGTACCAAATGAGGTTTAGGATAACACACCCAGCATTAAGACAGATTAACAGAAGAGGCAATACCCTGGCGAAATCCTTACTAAGGAGCTGTCCCTCTATCCTACAGACAGAACAAATAACCAAAAAAAGATTCCAGACAGTATCAATATTTTCATTTTTTCCTTTTTCTTAAACAGATACTTTAGATTGCCTAAAGGCTGGCCCCTCCACTGGGAGCTATTATCTCTTTACTTTGGAATGATGGATCTAAGGTTTTTACTGACAATTTTAATGAGGTATGGGTTGTCAGAGGCACTTCATAGGGTCTCTTCCACTTCTATGTTTTTAACTGGGGCAGAGACCTGAAAGAGGCAAACTCATATATAGTGGTGAGTACCTAACCCACTCATTTTACATATTGCTTTACTCTATTTTCTTTTATTCATGGTAAAATTACCATACTTACCTCAGGGTGCTAGGAAGGGCCTCTCATAAACTATTTCTCAGGGGCTTAACTTAAGCCTGCTTCTAAAGGGCTACCCTTATCCAGAGATAGGCAAGCGATAATATCTTATCCCACTTCAGATGGGTTTCCTGTATCAATTCTAGGATGTATGCAATTTTGATTTTAGGGCTAGGGCTTTGCTGGGTTACCTCCACTAAAAAGGAGGGTCTATTAGCACCCTTGTGAAATGGCCAGGGCTCTGCGGAGTGTGCTTTTTGGTCCTGTTGACAATGGGGTGCCTACTGTCATCCTCGCTGCTGAGCTATAGCTATCTGTCCACAGCATCTGTCACCAGCATCTGTCACCAGGAGAGACAGTCATTCTCTCCTGGACTGCTGGTGTCTGTTATCCCTTCATCCTCCGAGGCCTGTTCCTGCTTTGTGCTGGCAGCATATGGGTGCAGGAAATCAGCAAAGGCCCTGTCTCAGGCCAGCAGCTCCTATTAGGAGTCCATCTCAGAACCTCAGATGTTCTGTTTGGGTAGGACAAACCTCCACACAGCCTGAAAAGGTATCTAGTGATAACAAATCTAGGCATACGAGTAAAACTGTCAATCATCAAAAAGGTGGACCCCCACATATGGGGCTCCCTGTGTAGCAGGTCGCCTTTCTGTCCTTGGTTTGCCCCAAGAACATAAACACCTAGTTGTAAATGGGGTCCTCTTAAATGAGGTCCCACCAAATCCACTATGGCATCATGCTCCCAAAGTATGTATTCATGTTGTTGCCTCATAAGAGGGCGAACCAAAGTTTTGGGTAGGAAAACAAGTCTATAAGAATTCTGTCTCAGTTGTGCCATCCCAAGTGTCAGAGCCCCAGGTTTTAGTTTTAGAAGGGATCTAAATCTAGCCAGGGTATCAAGGTTCCAAGGAACAGATCACCTCCAGTGACCTCCTAAATTGTTCTGTCAGTGGCCTGATTTCCTCTGGCAATCAGCTCAACTTTCTGGGCTGAAGTCCCAGGTGGCAGTGCCACCACCATGATCACTGAATATCCAGGCAGCCTCCAGAACCCCTAAACATGTATATCGCAAAGGCTCATTCTCTTTGGCTGGCAAAAGGGTGGCAGGACTGAGAATAAATGCAATCTTTAATAACAACCAGTGAGTAGCTGTTACTGTCTGGAAGCAAAGAAGCCATCCTCTCACATTGTTCAGTGGCTTTGAGAAACATGCCACTGGCCTGGCATATCTCCCAGAATCTCTACTAAGACTCCAAGGCTCATTCTTTGTTTTTTGTATTATTTAAATTCTTTCTGTGAGTCAGGCAACCCCAAAGTGGGGACAATCATAAAACTCCATTTTAGTTTTTCCAAAGGCATTTTGACAGTCCATGGTCCAGATCAAAGGGTTCTACATCTGTCCCTTTAAGGGCCCCATTTAAGGGCCCCATTTAAGGGCTTTGTCGTCAGTCTAAAGTGTGGGATCCAAACACAACAGAACCCTGTCATTCCTAGAGACCTTAAATAAGTAACTGGTTGTTTGCAAATCTGTCTAATTGTCCCCTGCTAAGCTCTCATCAAGCAGGGCAGGAGAGCCTTTCTAAAACCCCTAACACAGTCCAGCAGCAATGTGACGCCACCCCAGTCTCAGGATCCTGCCACTCAAATGCAACTGAGTATCATTCGTAGGCATTTGTACAATATTATTAATGGAGCATAAATCCTGCACATATCTATACTCACTGGTGTGGGAAATTAAATTCTCCCTATATGTCCTGGGGTCCCATCAGCCTATATGGCCTTACTCGTTTTTGCTAGCTTTCTTCTTGCCAGTGCTATAACAATGTGCAGGTCTGTTAAGGCCTGAACTTTAAAAATGAACTGTTCTACAAAGGCAGTTTCCTGCATGTTTCACCAGGCCCTGGTATTCATCTATCAGGAGCTTAGCAGTACCCTTACAGGTGAGTTTATGTCAATTTTGGAACAGCTCTAGTGCTCCCACTGTTTGTCTACGTCTGTCCCCTGAGCCCACTGTGGAGAGTTATCAGTTGCCACCTGCCGACAGCTGCCTTACCACTACCTGGTTTGCAGAGTGCTGTGCACAGCTGGTGCCAGGAGCTGGGTCATGGCAAAAAGGTGTGGAGGGGTGCCTCCTCCTCCAGACCACTTCTGCCCATGCAGCTTGGCACCAATTGAATCCCTACTGGTAATCTGCACTTAGGGCTTATATGGGGATATTTGGGTTGGAGCTACTAGTAAGGTGGGGGCCCCCAGGACCCCTCCTTCATCATCTGAGTCCCGGACTTGAAGAGACCATTTTTTTTTCCTGAGGGATTCTTGTTACCTGGAGCCCTTTGCAATTTTGGGCACGGTTCTTTCCAATATCCCTCTTTTCTCCAAAAAGCACACTGATTATACCCCACCCTAAGGTGGCCTTTCCTTTTGACTTCAACAAATGTCCTATCACAAGGCTGGAAGGTTTAAAACCCTTCCCAAATGGGTAGAATCAGGGTCTATTGTGCATGCCTAGGAACTTACCCAACAAATGGGCTGGCACCCGGACACTTTCCAAATCCTTTTCCTTCTCCTCAACTTAGTTCAGGTTGTAGGGAGCTACATCTACTTTGGGTAGACAGAGATGGGAGTTCCCTGGAGCTAAAACAGGCTCCCGCAGCTACTGGGGCCATTCCTTGCTCTCTCACTTCGAGAAAAAGTTGCTCCTATCTGCGAAGACCCACAGCTTTTACCCGGGGCTACTCCCTGCCTCTTCCAGCAGTTATAAGGTGTCATTTCACCGGGGTGCCTCTGGGTCCACCCAGGGACACCAAAGTCTGTTACTGAAAGTTCAGCACTTGTCCCAGAGGCCGCATCAGAAGAATGAGGACAAGTGGTTTAGAAAGAAGGAAAGAGAAGTTTATTAATTTGACAGCAAATGAGGAGGTTGGCAGACTCCCATCTCAAAGTACCAACATTCTCAACACCTTTCCATAATTAAAACACTAAATAAACTAGGAACAGAAGGGAATTTCTTCAATCTAGTCAAGGACATCTACAAAAAAACCCACAACTAACATTATAGTTAATGGTGAAAGACTGAAAAGTTTTTTCCCTAAGATCAGGAACAAGGCAAGAAGGTCTGTTCTTTCCACTTCTATTCAACAATGTACTGTAAGTTCTAGCCAGGGCAATTACGTAACAAAAAGAAATCAAAGGCATCTAATTGTTAAGGAAGAAGTCAAACTATCTCTATTTGCAGATGACACGATTTCGTACACAGAAAACCCTGAAGAATACACACAGACACACACACACGCACACACACATTCCTATTACAGGTAAAAGACAAGTTCAGCAGAGTTGAATATAAGAGTACAAAGATACAAGATCAATATAGAAAAATCATTGTTATCTCTACCCATTAGACATGAGAAATCTGAAGGTGAAATTAAGAAAACAATTCCCTTTATAATAGCATCTAAAAGAATAAAATACTTAGTAATAAATTTAACAAAAGTAGTTAAGATTGCACATTAAAGCTACAAAACATTATTGAAAGAAATTGAAGACTTAAATAAATGGGAAGATATCTTGTATTCATGGATTGGCAGATATAACATTAAGATGTCAATACTCCCCAAAGTTATCAACACAATCCTTTTCAAAGTTCTAGCTACCTTTTTACAGAAATTGAGAAGCTGATCCTAAGATTCATATGAAAATGCAAGGGACCCAGGGTAGCTAAAACAATCTTTTAAAAAAAACCTTGGAGAACTAACACATTCTCCAATTCAAAACTTAATTGCAAATCTATAGTAATCAAGGTTGTGTGGTAATGGCATAAGAATAGACATATAAGTTAATGTAATAGAATTGAGAGATGATAAATAAACTCACATATTTATGATCAGTTGACTTTCAACAAGGGTAACAAAGATAATTTAATAAGGAAAGAACAGTCTTTTTAATAAATGGCTCTGGGATAACTGAACATTCCCATGCTAAAGAATGAGGTTAGACCCTGACCAAACATCATATATAAAAATTAACTGAAAATGGACCAAAGAACTAAATGTCAGAGCTAAACTATAAAACTCTTAAAAGAAACACAGGTATAAAATCTTCATGACATAGGATTAGGCAATGATTTCTCAGGTATGATACCAAAAACATAACCAACCAAAGAAAAAATAGATAAAATGTACTTGACTAGAATCAAAAACTTTTTTTGCTTCAAAAGACACAATTAAGAAAGCAAAAAGAGGTCAGATATGGTGGCTCATGCCTGTAATCCTAGCACTTTGGGAGGCCAAAGCAGGAGAATCACTAGAGGCCAGGAGTTTGAGACCAGCCTGAGCAACACAATGAGATCCTGTCTCTACAAAAAATAAAAAATTAAAATTAGCCAGGTGTGCTGAGGCAGGAGGATTTTGAGGTTGTAGCGAGCTATGATGACACCACTGCACTCTAACCCAGGCAGAGACCCTGTCTGAAATAAACAACAAAAAAAGTGAAAAGACAACTCACAGAAGAAAATATTTGCAAATCACATATCTGATAAGAATCTAATATCCAGAATATATAAAGAACTCATACAACTCAATAATATAAACATAGCTAACACAACTTAGAAAATGGCCACAGGATATGAACAGACATTTCTCCTAAGAAGATATATAAATGGCCAATAAGCACATGAGAAGATGTCCAACATCATCAGTCATTAGGGAAACACAAATCAAAGCTACAATGGAAAACTACCACACCCATAAGCAAAAGAATGAACAATAATTAGTATTGGCAATGATACAGAGAAACTGCTGATAGGAATATAAATTGTGCAGACACTTTGAAAACAGTCTGGCAGTTCCTCAAAAGGTTAAAACATAGAGTTCCCATATGACTCGCCAATTCCAACCCTAAGTAAATGTTCAAGAAAACTGAAAGCATGCATCCACACTGAAGAAACTAAAAATATCTCACCCCAAAATATATTTCTTTGATATATTTCAAGATGGCTATTCAGAAGGGCTAGAAATACAAGAATAGCTAAAAAGCTGCCTTTTGTTAGGGAGGAAATAAAGTAAAATAAAGAACAGAGCAAACAAGCTCTCTCTGAAACCTCTCCTCTCCCATCTGGATCTAGGAAAGATTAACTGAGAATCTGAGACTTTTGAAGGTCTGACAGAAATATTTACCACAGGTTACCATCTATTCTTCCTGAGAAGTGCTACCTGTAAGGTTTCATCTACATATCAAGAATGCCTTTGCTAGCCAGGCCTTTCCTCTTTCCTCCCTCCCATAACCTGTCTTGCTACCACAATCTGATTTTGCCAAGGTTCAAGCCCCTATGCTTTCTGTAACCTTCAGATGCTATAAAAGTGTCAACCATTTGGCCATTTCTTTGAGTTTTTTATTTTTTTGTGACTCCCATGCCCATATGCCTGTTAATAAAATTTGTATGCCTTTTTTCCTGTTAATCTATTATCAGTTTGTTTTATAGACTCAAATTACTGAACATTCTGGGGAAAAATTTAAACTTCTCAATAACACAAAAACTTGTACATGAATGTTCATAGAAGTATTACCATACCCCCAAAATGGAAACAACCCAAATGTCCACTAATTGATAAATGGATAAACAAAATGTGGTATATCCACATAATGGAGTATTAGTCCACTAAAAAATGAAATGTTTCATGCTGTAACATGGATGAACTATGAAAACATGCTAAGTCAAAGAAGCCAGACACAAAAGGCCACACATAAGATTCCATTTATATGAAATGTCCAGAATAGGCAAATCCATACAGATAGAGAATAGATTAGTGGTTGTCAGGGGTTACGGGGAGGGGAGTGACTACTAATGGGAATGGGGTTTCTCACTGGAGTGATGAAAAATTCTGAAATTAGGTAGTGGTAATGGCATCACAATTTTGTGAATATACTTAAAACCACTGACTTATACACTTTAAAACGGTGAACTTTATCGTATATAAATTGTATCTAAAAAGGATATTCACCTAAATATCCACAATATTACCAACAAAATCAGGAAATTAACACTGATTTATTACTACATCTAATCCTCAGACCCCATTCAAGTTTTAAGCGTCCTAATAAATATAAATATAAACACACAACACATACACACACACATGCACACAGAATCTAGTCCAGAGTTATACTGTATTTAGTTGTCATGTCTTTTTATGTCCTTTAATCTGCAATAGTTCCTCAGTCTTTGAATTTTATGACTACTATACTTTTAACGATTATAGGTCAGATGTTTTGTGTAATATCCCTCAATTTGGTTTTGTCTGATATTTTCATATTATTAAATTCAGATTATGCATCTTTGACAGGAATATCAGAGAAGTGATGCTATGTTCTTGTTACTGTATCCTATCAGATGGCACATAATTTTGATCTGTCCTATTACTGATGATGTTTATTTGGTTGCTTGACTAAGGTACTGCTATCTGCTAGGCTTCTTCACTGTAAAGGTATTCTTTTTCTCTCCTTTATAATTATTTTGAAAAGAGGTACTTTGAAACTATATAAATAAATGGTTCAACATCAACTCTTACTTTATTCATCTATTTATAATCATGTATTATTTCATTTACTATATTATTTATTAGTATGGACTCATGATTTCTGACTTTATTTACTGGGTAATTATTATAATCAATTAATATATATTTTGATACTCAAATTGTTTCAGATTTGGCCAGTGGGAAACCCTTCAAGTTGGCTTCAGTGTCCTTTTTTATTTTTTATTTGTTTTTTTGAGACAGGATCTCATTCTGTTGCCCAAGCTAGAGTATAGTAGCATGATCATAGCTCACTGCACCCTCCAACTCCTGGGCTCAAGTGACTGCCCTGTCTCAGCCTCCAGAGTAGCTGGGACTATTGGCATGTGCCACCATGCCCAGCTAACTTTTTAAGATTTTTTTTGTACAGATGAGGTCTCACTATGTTGTCTCCAACTCCTTGCCTCAACTGATACTCCTACTTCAACCTCCTAAAGTGCTGGGATTACAGGTGTAAGCCATTGCACCTGTCTCAGTGTCTTTTTGACATAGCCCCATCATTCTTTGAGCATTTCCATTCTTTCTGGCATAAAAAGATGTTCCACGCTCATATTATCCTTTTCTGCCCAGCCCTTGGAATCAGCCCTGGTTCCTTTTAAAAAAGAATGATTTTTAGAAAATAAGATCTAGATGGTAGGTGTGCTCTTTGGCTTTGGAGTCCCCTGATCCAAGATCCTGTCATGGACAGAGTTTGAGAATATACATACGTGTGTATGTATAAAAATATATAAATATGTATATATATACATATGTATAAAATATACCTTATTAATAATTTTTATACTGATTATATATTGAAGTAATACTTTAGCTACATTAGGTTAAATAAAATATTTTATTAAATTAATTTCACCTATTTCTCTTTACTTTTTTCAATGTGACTACCAGAAAATTTTGAATTACAAATGTAGCTCACAGTTTATTTCTACTAGACAGTGCTATTCTAGAAGTTTCTGGGTAAGTGATGCGGAACCAAGAGGTCAAAAGATTTAGGACTAGATAAATGGCCTCCTTGGAGCAAGGATAAGAACTAAAAATCCTTGTATAGCTCTAAATCCTTGCTAGCTAGAGGCAACAGACCATTCGAATGGACGCTATAGAGACATAAAAGAATGCAGGCACTTAAGAATAAGAATATATGTTTTGGTGAACTGATTATATCTTTTTTAAGATGCCTCCATGTGACTCTACTCTTTAATGCTGCTCTAAAATTACATATGCCTGAACAGAGGTGGTAAAAAATCTGAATACTGCTTTCATTTATTTTCTTTACAGACAACTCACCTATTTGCTTCTTTACTCAGTCAGTAGGGATCCTTTGATCTGAATTACAAATCCTATTTTAACCATCCTTTAGTTATATGCTCTTTTCTCAAATTTGAAGTATCTCTGAATTAAGAGAAATAAGCATTTTGTCAATTTTGTCATTACTAACCTGCATTTCATATTTCAGAGTCATGTGGAAGCACCAGGATCCCATTCCTACCACTGAAATTAAAACAAATAAAAAAAAATTAGCATGAAATTCTTGGGGGTGACCAAAGTGACTTGAGAAGACAGTAAGACATTTCAAAGCATTGAGTTTTAAGAAAAACAAAATTTATAAAATCTTGTGGCAAGATTTATTAATAGGTGACTGAGTAAGCTCTATAATTGATGAAATTTTGGAAAAGAAGAAAACAAGTATAATATAACTACTCTTAAATTCCCTCCACTAAGTGACTTACTAGACAATATTCCATTATTTCTATAAAATACATTACCTGATACTCAGGATACAATCACTAATGCTCATAGCTGGTTAGCTACTCTAGTACTTCCTTGCACTTCTGTTCCAAATAGCTGATTTGTATGCTTACTAAGAGCCACCTAGTTACATTTATTCTCAAATCTGTTAATGTCACTGTATTTAGTTATCAGAAATATGACTGTAAAAAGAGAGCTGTTTCTCCAAGAACTATTTAATATGCTTAAAACAGACTCAATAAAAGCTGCTAATAAAAAATGGTATTGGATTATGTGTGGTTAAGATATCTGTGAAAGATTGGGAAAAAATAGTAAAAGTCTAAAAAGATTATGTGTTCATGTTTCAAATTTTTCCCAAGTGCCTTCATTTTAAATAAATTGTTTTCATCTTACGGTTTTAAAAAATGTTTGATTTTTAATTCAAGAAGCACTAAGTAGAACTAAAATTAGGGTTTCATATTCAAAGGCCATGCTCTACATCAAATAATTGTCAAAGATTATACAACTATACGTTTTAACAAAAATAAAACTTTAAGGTATGTGTATATATTTTTTCAATAATTCTATGCTTCAATTAAAAAAATTAATTGATCAAATATCAACTCCTGTAACAGCTAATAATAGAACTTCGTTCATTAAGTCCAGTTCAGCATTTACTGAGCACCTCCTATTTGCCAAATTCAGTTATAGATGCTGAGGTGCAAAGGTAAGATCCAGTCATTGGCCCTAATGAAGCATAAAATTTAATGGAGGAGAAAGGCAAATAAACGGAGAATGTATGGAGATCTGCTTAGAGCATCACTGGAGCACAGATGAGGGACACTTATAAAAAAAAAATTGAGAAAGCAAGAATGATGATAGAGGTTGAACTTAAGGATATAGGAGTTAGCTCAACAAACATAGCGAGTAGGGGTGTCACCACATAATTTGTATGAAGTGACCTGAGAAAAATTCCAAACTATTTGTTACTCTTGCTTTTAAAAAATCACTATATATATTGTTATTATTATATTATTTTTACTCCTCAAAATGAGATGGGGGAAATAAAAGTTATTGCATTCATTTCACTAGAGAAATAAGGAAGTGGGATGTTTCCTGTCTTTTTTCCAAAGGAGAAGTTAAAAGGTGCAAAGGTGGATTTAACAGAAGGGGAAAAAACCCTATAAGTCCTCTAAAATCATACAATATTCTAGGAAGTAAAAAACCAAAAATGACATGGGTTGACTATTTATTTTGAAAGGTAGAATGGCTACTTCATCATGCCTCAGTCGAGGGCTGTTATTATCAAAACCGTTTCAAAATGTTCTCGTTACTGTTAAATTATATAGCATTAAAAGTCTGATTTTTTCTTTTTGCCTTTGCTCATAGAGCCATTAAAAGTCTGACTTTTGGCCGGGCGCGGTGGCTCACGCCTGTAATCCTAGCTCTCTGGGAGGCCGAGGTGGGCGAATCATTTGAGCTCAGGAGTTCGAGACCAGCCTGAGCAAGAGCAAGACCCCATCTCTACTATAAACAGAAAGAAATTAATTGGCCAACTAATATATATAGAAAAAAAGTAGCCGGGCATGGTGGCGCATGCCTGTAGTCCCAGTTGCTTGGGAGGCTGAGGCAGCAGGATTGCTTGAGCCCAGGAGTTTGAGGTTGCTGTGAGCTAGGCTGATGCCACGGCACTCACTCTAGCCTGGGCAATAAAGTGAGACTCTGTCTCAAAAAAAAAAAAAAAAGTCTGACTTTTTAGAGATTGCTACAATTTATTTGCTTTCAATAATCTGTGCAACACATAAAAAGTATTCTGATGGAAAATCTATTCTTGTGGCTACTCTGAGTTTTCAAATTCCTTTCAGAAAGGAGCAGCAATAGGTTTATTTCTCCATTATTTTTTTATTTTCCTCTCTTTTAAAAATTACTGTGCTGCAACTGACCTCTCTATACATTTACAATGCAAAGAGATGTAATAGAAGAGCATCACATTTCTATACAATATTTTATGCTTTGCCCCTAAAACAAACTACCAATTTTTGCTAAAGCTAACTTACCAGCTTTACTGATATATAATTAACATATCATAAAATTCATTAAAGTATACAATTCAATTATTTTTAATATATTCAGACCTCCATCACCTCCACCTAATTTTAGAACATTTTCATCACCTCAAAAAGAAAGCTCATAGCCATTAGCAGTCACTTTCCATTTTCCCTCCACCTCTCCAGCCCAAGGCAATCATTAATATACTTTCTGTCTCCATAGATTTACCTATTCTGGACATTTCACATAAGTGGAATCATACCATATATATGGCTTCTTTCTCTTAGCATAATATTTTCAAGGTTCATTTATGTTGTAAAATGCATCAGTGCTTCATTCCTTTTGTGGGTGAATAATATCCCACTGTGCAGACATATATTTTATTAATATTTATCCACTTACCAGGTGAGGGACATTGTTATATACCGAATGTTTATTAGGGTGAGGACTCGTCATAGCACGGGCTGAGCAAGAATTCTCAACAAAGATTAGAATAGTTTTAAAGAAAGTTTATTTTACTTCCCAAAGGTGGGGGAAGGGCACAACATAAGAGAAAAGAGAAAGAAAGAAATGTCAGCACAGAGCACAAGTGGTTTGGACATTTTATGGGGATAAAAGAGAAAAAAAAGAGTGATTGTTGCCAGCTGACAGCAAAAGGTTTTTCCTTTTTTCCCCCTTTTATCGGTGAGGCTGGCTTAACACAGTCCTTTGGAACATGGTCTGGCAAGAGCAGGAGCTGGGGAGCTCACACCCCTTCTATCTGCTCAGTTCTTTTCAAGTGCTGGAAAACAAACTCTCAAATAAAACAATTTAAGCCACAGGTGGCTAATCAAATGGCTATTGTGCCCTTTTCCTTCAAAGGAGCAATTTATGTACTATGAGTTTATTCCTCTTTCTGTTACTTTGTTAGATAGTTTATTGGCAAGGCCATCCTTTCAATGTTTGTGTCCCTCCCCCCAATTCATATGTTGAAGCTCTAACCCCTAATGTGATGGCACTTGGAGGTGAGATCTTTGGGAGGTAATTAGGTTTAGATGAGGTCATGGGGGAAGGGGCCCATGATGGGACTAGTGTCCTTATAAGAGGAAGAGACTGAAGTGTGCTTTATTTCTCTCCATTGCACAAATGGAGGAAAGGCCATGTGACATACAGCAAGAAAGTGATTGTCTGCAAGCCAGGAAGAGGGCCTTCACCAGGAACCAAATCGGTTGCCACCTCGATCTTGGACTTCCCAGCCTCCAGAACTGTGAGAAATTAAAGCGTGTTGTTTAAGCCACCCAGTCTATGGTATTTTGTTATGGCAGCCTAAGCTAAGGCAGACATTTAGGTTGTTTCTACCCTTTGGCTATTATGAATAATGCTGCTGTGAACATTCATATACAAGTTTTTATGTGGACATATGTTTTCAGTTCTCCCAGGTATGTAGTTGAGAGTGAAATTTCTGGGTCATGTGGCTTAGCATTTTGAAGAAGTATTTTTCAAAATGTCTGTACCATTTTACATTTCCATCAGCAATATATTAATTTCTCCACATCCTTGCCAATACTTGCCATTGGCTGCCTTTGTGAGGATAGCCATCCTAGTGGATGTGAAGTAATATTTCACTATGATTTTGACTGGCATTTCCCTGAAGTACCCCACTGAGTTTCAACAAATATTTACTGGGCACTTAATGTTCCAAGCATTTCCCTT
Organism: Mirza zaza; assembly: GCA_008750895.1. Classification (NCBI taxonomy): domain Eukaryota; kingdom Metazoa; phylum Chordata; class Mammalia; order Primates; family Cheirogaleidae; genus Mirza; species Mirza zaza. The sequence goes on from VSMD01089796.1 coordinate 81,292, forward strand.
AGGATAAAGGAGTGAACAAAGAAATATGGTTTTTGTCTTAGAACTTTAAATAAACCATTAAAAATACAAAAAGGGAAGCTTCAGAGCTATGGGAATATATATAAAGACTAAAGAGGGCTCTCTGGGGAAGTAACACTTAAGCTAGGACTCAAAGAATAAATTAGAGTTAACTGGATGACAGAGCTTTTTAAACAATGAGATCACTCTATTTAGATTCTCGAGTAAAGACAAAGTTAGTGTATTCAAAGAACTAAAAGAGCTTGGCTTAAATCATGAACAATCTGAAGCAGGAAATCCAGTGATAAGAAGTGCATGCATGGTTTGTAGGAGCTAGATTAGGAATAGCTTTTAAAGCCAAGTTTCGAACTGATTCAGATTTGGACCTTTATTCTAATGACAAAGTAAAATTGTTGAAAAACTACACACTCACACACACACAGACACACTCTCTCTCTCTCTCTCTCTCTCTCTCTCACTCTCTCTAGGGAGTGGGCTCTGTGGCTAACAAGTACACTGGAACAGGCTTCCAGGAGTGGAAAGACAGGCAGCAGCAGGTAGATGAGACACGTCCTTTATTGTCGGGGTGGGGGTGGTGGTGAAGCTGTGGCGAGAGCATGGCAAGCACTTACATATGGCTCAGAACAATAGTGGCAACATGCCGCAGGAAAAGTGTGATCATGTGAGTTCACATAGGCGATAACACCTTGGTTACATAAGTGTGCTGACTCATGCCTCCTCGGAAGGCTGGTGAAAGACACTCTAGTAATTACTTTAGTTTGGTCTAAGAAACCTATTGCCTATACAAATGAATTTCCCTTACACACATACGCATGCACACATACACATATGTATAGGGATTGACTTGATTAGTTTTACAGTTAAAAAAAATCACTCTAGTTACAAGGCAAGATGTCTAAAGGAGTAGATTCTCAACTTTGATACCAAAAAATGTTTTTAAGCAACTCTATATATTTGTAAATTGCATATGTACTGTGGTGCTATACAACATATATTTTAAAACATATAAAATTAAAATTTTAAAAAACAAGGTAAAGAGTAGCCATATACAAATAGAAGTTAAAGACTTTTCTTACTGCATCCAAACAGATAATTTTTCATATCCCTTGGAGTATGACCATCCTACTCTAGTTTATTAATGAATAAACTCCTTGTAAGGCATACCTGGAGCTTCATAATGTGGCTCCACTAACATCTTCCATTGCAACTTGTGGTTCAGTCCCAGTTGACTGCCTGTCTCTAATCTCACACTAACTCTAGTTTACTTTGCTTTTGCTCATCCTGTGCTCACCCTGTCCTTTCTGCTTGGAATACTTTGTAAGGCTGCTGGCAGGCTCCCTCCCTTCCCTAGATCAAAAAAAAAAAAGGCTCATGAGACTAGATCCGCCAAGGACCTGCCAAGGACGACTGCCCTGCTGAAAACTACCACACCCTAATAAGAGAGTTTTGGCTCCCAGATTCCACAAATACCTCCAGCCCCTCCTATTTCTCAATGACCACCCAGCTCTTCCCGCCAAAAGTCCTTAGCCCACCCCAAACAGTATGAAAGGCCGCACCCCCTTCAAACAGAGGTGACTTCTGAGGCCCCCCTCTCTTGGGGCCCCAGAACCTCGACCGAGAGCACTAAATAAAGCCACGTTGTTTGGCCTCACTCTTTCTTTCTTTTCGCCACCACCGAAAAACCTTACATACACTTATTCTCTCCATCATTCATTCCTACCTGCCCCCAACTTATGTCTCTGATTATTGAAATTTTATGCAACTTTTGGAGCCATTTTAATTTTTGCTCTTTATTCCTTTCAACTGTTTTCTTTCGGAATAAGTTCAAACTTTCAGAAATGTTGAAAGAATAGTATAATGAACTCTTGTACTACATATTGGTTCAGATTCACCAAGTTTTAACATTTTGCTAATTTATATATATATTTATTTTTCTCAATCATTCATGAATCAGTTGGATATATCATGTCCTTTTACCACTTAATACTTCAGTATATATCCCAGATCCATTTTAAATGTCACCTCCTAAGTCAAATCTTCCTCTGTTTCCTTTCCAATGTGTCCAAGAATTAATGTTTGACTAGGCGGCTAGTTATCAGCTTTTGGAGCACACTGTTTTGCCTACACAGCTTTATAAATGCTAGACCAGCCCAGAAACCTGTGATTCAATTGTTGTCATAGTACCTGTAATTTAAGGAGCTGTCAATGATTCTGCTACACATCAAAAGCCAAAGATTGCTGTTAGATTCTAAGGTTCATAAAGGCATGGACCATGTCTCTACAGTTAACTAAAGAATCTCTAGAATTTACCATAGGGCCAGGTATATAGGGAACACTTATTAAGTATATGCTGATCGGCTAATTTTTTTCCTTCCCCCACAATAATCTGCCATAATCTCACAAGAAACAAGGGCAGGAGGTGATTTGTAAAGTAAAGTGGGGAGAAATAAATTAGGTGCCTGAAAACAGTTGTCTAATGTGAACCAGATGAGGGAAACTCAGCCATGTTTCCATAGTTCTCATGCCATCAAAGGAGAGTTTAGGAAGCATTTTGGTTACTTCCTCTCTAATTGGTGATTAACTCCAATGCTCTCCAGGCACATTAAAATACTGGAATGAAAAGGAGACTAAGAAGATAAACACTTACATTGTGAACCTCTTAAAATGTTTCATCATGCTGACAATACCCAGTCCAAGCAAAAACTATGATGTGCTTTAATAGGGAAGGAGAGTAAAAAAACCATTTTAGCTGTAAACAAGTTACAAAAGCAAAAGAATAAAAAAAGTCCCACCAAAGTTAGCAACAGCTGTATGCTATATTTCAGTAAAGATTTTTATTTATGAATGTTGTGATGAAATATAAGTTGTAATTTAAGGCTGCACATAAAATTGTCTTGAAAAGAAACAGGTACTTTAGAAACTATTTCTTCACTGTATAAACTTTACTTATTTATTTTCATTTATTTATGTATTTTTAACTAGACACTGTCACAAGAGGCCAGTGTGTAAACTTTAATATGTCAGAGTTGATCCAAAACTTAAAAGAGGATCCTTTTGTGGTAAGAATATGAATCAAGACAAAATTAGAGGCACCAAGTAAAACAATTCAGAAGCCAGAAGTGCAAATATAAGGCACATATTTAAAATCAGGCCGGGCGCGGTGGCTCATGCCTATAATCCTAGCACTCTGGGAGGCCGAGGCGGGCAGATTGCTCGAGGTCAGGAGTTCGAAACCACCCTGAGCAAGAGTGAGACCCCATCTCTACTATAAATAGAAAGAAATTAATTGGCCAACTAATATATATAGAAAAAATTAGCGGGGCATGGTGGTGCATGCCTGTAGTCCCAGCTACTCGAGAGGCTGAGGCAGCAGGATTGCTTGAGCCCAGGAGTTTGAGGTTGCTGTGAGCTAGGCTGATGTCACGGCACTCATTCTAGCCTGGGCAACAAAGCGAGACTCTGTCTCAAAAAAAAAAAAAAAAAAAATCAAACATATTTTCATTAGATAGGAAGAAAAATAAATGAAGGCAAGGTATGATTTCAGATCTTGTTATTAAATTCAGGGAAAGTCAGGAAAATAGTCAACATTATCTTTCTCTCAATAGAACATATTTTCTGTGGTTACAACAAGGCTATAAAGAGAAAATCTCCATATCAGCTGTGGAACTTGTTTTTTTCCTTTTTAAATTCTGAACCACAAGAGTGGTACAACACATTTAAACATATTTTCCTAGCTACAATTCTCTCCAAAATCTGACCAAAAAAATCAACTAATGTTCCCTTAAGATTAAAATATCTGATTATTCACTTAGACTTCAGATAACTGAGTTAGAGCTACTGGTGTGTTAGGAAGTGTATAAGACTGGAACTGAATGACCTGGGTTCAAGTCCCAGTTCTGCTCAATAGGCAATCCTAAAATCCATTTAACATATCTGAGCCTGTCTACATGTGAAGTCAGTTTACAGGTAACATGTAAAATGGTTTTATTTCTTTCAATACTATGAAACTATTATAACTAATATGTGCTGTTTATGAAAACTGCCATCAGATTTTTACAGATTAAATTCCAAACAGTCTATATTTAGTCTAATTAAATCTATATTGAGTCTAAAATAATTCTCTAGTTCTATGTGAACACTGCTGATTCTCATTTCTGTTAGCAATCTGTGTCACCACCAACACAGGACCAATGCTTTCCTTCCCTCCTTCCTTGGAGCAACCTACTTTTACCTAGCAAAGACCAATCAGGCCCTTGTGCTCTAAGGATATCACCTGTCTTCTAAGATCTTCACTTTATTGTCACCTTTCTCTCCTATATCATCAATTTCTACCTCTCTAATGGATTGTTTGCATATTTTCTAATACCTCCCAAACCCACTCTCCTGCCCCATTTACCCGTGCTTCTTCACTTTTCTGAGTTCTCAAAAAAAATTGCCTCTATTTCCTCACCTCTCCTTCCTATCCATCCCTCAAACCTATTTGCACCACTGAAATAGTCATCTTCTGTTTTCATCTTACTCAATTTCTTAGTAACATTTAATAACTTAAACACTTTCCTCTCTGGTTTTTCTCTAGTTTACTGTAACACCCTATTCTCCTGGTTTTCCTATCATGTTAGTTGCTTCTTCATAGTTCCTTTGTTGGCTCCTACTATTTTTTTCTTTTTTCAGAGGCTTATGTTCAATAGGATCCTTCTATTTTTAATGTCTAAATCAAGGGCTGTAAATTCAAAAGCCCAGAGAGGTATATGAGTAAAATGCTAAGTGAAAGACAAGAAGGAACAGTGTAGAGGTTTGTGGTCAACAGGACAGACCATAATAAAGAGAAAACTGGAGAGAATAGTTCAGGCCGATTGTTATCATGCACAAATACAGGCTCGGTGTTGTTAGATTTTCTAATAATTCAAGAAAAGTCAGAGATCTGGATTTTTATGTAAATTCTCTCAATTTTCAAATGTGGGCAACTAATTAAAAACATAGCTAAAATATGTCTGCATTTCAGAGTTTGCCTTTAGGTTGATAAACTTGTGATATTGATGTCCATCCTTGGGTCCTCTTGTCTCTCTACTCAGGCATCCTCAAACTACGGCCAGGAGGCCACATGCGGGTGTTTTTGCCCATTTGTTTTTTACTTCAAAATAAGATATGTGGCCAGGCACAGTGGCTCACACCTGTAATCCTAGCACTCTGGGAGGCCGAGGCAGGCAGATTGATCAAGGTCATGAGTTCAAAACCAGCCTGAGCAAGAGTGAAACCCCACCTCTACTATAAATAGAAAGAAATTAATTGGCCAACTAATATATATAGAAAAAATTAGCGGGGCATGGTGGCACATGCCTGTAGTCCCAGCTACTCGGGAGGCTGAGGCAGCAGGATTGCTTGAGCCCAAGAGTTTGAGGTTACTGTGAGCTAAGATGACGCCACGGCTCACTCTAGCCTGGGCAACAAAAGCGAGACTCTGTCTCAAAAAAAAAAAAATATGTGCAGTGTGCATAGGAATTTGTTCATAGCTTTTTTAAACTATAGTCCGGTCCTCCAATGGTCTAAAGGACAGTGAACTGGCCCCCTGTTTAAAATGTTTGAGGACCCCTGCTCTACATCCACTCCCTTGGTAAGCTTGTCAATTTCCATGACTTTAAATACCAGCTTTAGGACAATGATACTTAAATCTTACCTTTGAATTCCAATCTCACATACCTGAATGCCTATTTGGCTCACTTAATGTCTCACAGGCATTTCAAACTCAACATAATCAAAACAGTGACAGATCTTCCCTCCAAATCTCTTTCTTAGTCTTCTCCGTGTCAGTTAATGGAACCCCTATCTACACAGTTGCTCAAACTAGAAACCTGAAGGTCATCTTTAGAAATTCTTCCCTCTCTTCAAACCCCAACATTTAATGCATGAATGAGTCCTACAGGCACTACCTCCAAAATGTATCCTGAGTCATCCACTTCTTTCCAGTCTCCACAGGTGACATTCTAGTTAAACCACTATCACCTCTCACTTGGACCACCACAAGAACCTCTAATAACTGGTTACTTAGCTTGTGTTCTATCAATTCATTCTCTACAGAGCTGCCAGGGTTATCTTTTAAAAATATAAATAGGATCATGTCACTCTCCTATTTAAAAACCCTCCATTGGCTTTCCATTACTCTTAGAATATAGAGCAGACTTTTTATTCTGGCCTACGGTAAGGCCCCCTGTGATCCAGCCCCTGCCTAAATCTCTTCAACCTCATATTCTGCCATTCTCCCTCTTGACTTCTAAGACATATTGGGGGAAAGTCAGAAAGTACACAGATAATTACAATATGGTACAATAAATGCTATAATAAAGATATGTGTTATATTCTGTGGGAGAAGAGAAAAGGGTCATCTGATTCTCGCAGGAGACTGAGGAAGGTTTAAAGGAAGGCTTTCTGAAGGAAGCAGGGTCCTGAATGATAGATATGTGGAGTTTACCAGACAAAGGAGGTTAAAGAAAGAGATGTGAAAATACATATAGTACTAAAAACAGCAAGTATTAATAGTTTGATACAGCTACAGTGTGAGGTACACGTGGGAGAGTTGTGGAACATGAAGCTGGCAAGGTAGAGTCCAGATTAGGACCAACTTCTTAAGGAATACAGATTTTAAAATAGGTTATCTCATTTAAAGAGAAAATGGTTCAATTGAAAGAAGTAAACATTTACTGTGCTAAATTTCCCCTATTGAAAGAGAATAGCGGAAATTTAGCACAGTAAATCAGCTTTCACTACTGATATACAACAATTTACTAGGAGGTGAATATTAAAATTATTCAAATCACCAAAAATAACAAAAGCAAGACTGGAGAAGTTATTTACATCAAAGGAACAAATGTCAAAAGTGTGAAAACAAACTGACATTTATTGGTCCTTATATAAATTAGAAATTCTGGAGATAATTTAAAAAAGAAATATAAGTTTTCTTTTGTGTGCAAACTGATTCAGTCACATGGAGAATAAAACATTTTATTAATATCAGGGTGTCTATTTTAGCTAACATTTCATAATGATATTTCACTTGAAGAGTTTCATTTGATTTGCTTGGTTTGACATCCAAGTTAATATAAAATTTACATCTGTAGAAATTATCCAGGGCATTCCACAAAACAAGTAACAGGGACAAGTTTCCCCATATGGTCATATCCAAAATGAAGTCTGATGGAATCAAAATAGAAATGGAATTGGAACAAGGAGGTCAAGGTACCATCTGCATCTTCTAATTAGATGTTCATATTAAAAACACTTTACTAGAGTTTTAAGAGTCTCTCAAGTGTATAATAGAATTTTACTCAGTTGGAACCTCTTAATTGAAATATTTTGGCAAGCTACCAGCCAGAATTTTTCAAGATTATAATAAAACACAAATATGCTCTTATACACATGTACTTTTGACTCATCTGCTCACACTGAAAATAGCATACAAAGGTTTTGGAATCAGACTTAGACTAGAATTCCATATTTATCATTTACTACTTAACTTTAGAAAGCTGCTTAAATCTGTTTGAGACTCAGTTGCCTCAGCTGTAAAATAAGTGTAATAATGTTTTTCATGAAAGTTTGCTGGGAGGATTACTTGGTATGCACCTGGCATATAATAGGTTATCAATAAATTCTGTTTTCTGATCCCTAACTCAAGCTATGAAAAAATTCGTGTATGTAGGTGGTATCATTAGATTTTGGAAGCATGTTAGCCTATTTGCCATGACAGAAAATTAAAAGTCCAATAAGTACTATGAGTTCCTTTTAAATCACATCAGGGTTTACCTTGGTACATAAGAAGGGACCTAGAATAAATAATACAAGGAGAGGGCCATGTTTCTATAAAGTGTCAAAGATATCAGTGACTTTACATACAATTATTTTTAAATGTACATACTCAGCTAGAGCTTTTAGTGTTATTGGTGTTGTCAAAACAATGCCAACTACAATTTCCAGGGCATGCATGACTATAGCTTTCCAAGTGAAGTTAGCATTCACAATAGAAACAAAATGCACTAATACTAGAGTAGCAGTAGAGTGCAGTGATCAAAAGCATGCGCTTTGGAGAACTGTCTTAAGAAGTTTAGACTTTATCCCTATACTGATAAAAAGCCATTCGAGGTATTTAAAAAGAGCTTTTCTAATTGTTTCCCATCTACCCTCAAGGGAACCGATCACTCCCTTTTCTAATCTATCTATTATCTAGTATAACCTTATTACAGTAATCTGTGTGTGCTACATGCACCTGCACACACAGCCAGAATGAAGCTAGAATAACAGACATGATAATAGCAGAAATGAGACTAGATGTTATATTTTTATACTTGTTTTCTTAGAAAATAATATGTTGTTTAAAAAAATATTTGTTGTTTTATTATTGTCTTATTCTGGCTCCAGCCTAAAACACTATGAAACATTAGCAACAACTGAGGCCACAGGAACTCCGTGAACAGCCACTGAAGCTGTCTGCTTCCTGCCTTAGGTAATTCTTCCAGGCTATTTACCTAACCATCTCATTTCCTGCTCACCAACTACCCAGGCTCCTAGCTATCTGTGGTTTCTGCTTTTATGCTTGATTCTATCCCTAGGTTTTGGCTACTAGGTTAAACATGTTTATTTAAAGTGTAACCATATGAAAACAACACTTGCATATGCACAAGGATTCAGAACTATTAACCAAAAAATGAAAATATTATTTATGTTGGATAATGAGACTGTGGATATTTTACATTGCTTTCCTCAAGTGTTCTTCAATGTTACTATTTAACACACTAGGAAAAAAAAAGGCCACTGATATTTTTGGCAATATCTATAAAACTGGACTAAATAAGTTAGTAAGCAAGTTACAGAATAATTTCCAAAAGTACTTTCCATGGCACATTAATTTTATGCCTATTTCAATATTAAGTATAACGTACAATTTAAAAGGTATTAGTCCAGTATACAGTATTCTAAAGCATCCACTCAATTTCCTCTTGGTAAGAAGTTTTACATTGTTAAGATAATTTAAGATGACTCTTAAACAAAATTCTAGGCTGGCCATTATTTTGTTTAAGACTGAAGATAGGGTCCCAAGCCTGTCTGGCTTCTGAGATCTTAGTTGAGAAGTCTGCAATTAGCCTGATGGGTTTTCCTTTGTAAATTACCTGATGTTCTCACCTTACAGCTTGCCAGAGTTCCTCCTTCATGTTAACTTTGGCTAGTCTGATGACCATTTGTCGTGGTGATTGCCCCTTTGTGATGATTCTCTCAGGTGCTCTTTGAGCTTCAGGTATCTATCTAAATTTCTAGCAAGACCAGGGATGTTTTCCTCAATTATTCCCTCAAATAGGTTTTCCAACCCTTGTGTGTTTTCTTCCTCGGCCTCAGGGATGCCTATAATTCTTATGTTTGTCCTCTTAACATAATCCCATTTCTAGTAGGCTTTGTTTCTTCCTATTAATTCTCTATTCTTTCACTGACTTGTTTAATTCAAAGGTGTTGTCTTCAAGCTCTGAGATTCTTTCTTCTGCCTGGTCTACTCTATTCTTAAGAGTTTCCACTGTGTTTTGTATTTCCTTGAATGAATTTTTCATTTCCAGAGGTTTTATTTGATTTTTTTTTTAATAATTCAATTTCTTTAGTGAATTTTTCATGCATTTTCTAAATTTTTTGGGTGTAGTTTCTTTGTGTTGGTTTTCCATTTTCTCTTGTATTTTGTTGAGCTTACTTATAATCCATATTTGGAATTCTTTATTTGTCATTTTGATATTCTGATTTGGTTGGTTTCCTCTTTTGAGACCAGCCTGAGCAAGAGTGAGACCCCACCTCTACAAAAAAATTAAAAAATTAGCTGGGCATAGCAGTGCATGCCTATAGTCACAGCTACTCGGGAGGCTGAGGCAGGACTATCACTTGAGCCCCTGAGTTTCAGGTTGCAGTGAGCTATAATGATGCTACTGCACTCTAGCCTGGTGACAGAGTGAGACTCTGTCCCCCCCCCCAAAAAAAAATTACTAGTCTGATCATTATCTTGCTTTTGACATAAATAAAAAGGTGATTTTTTTATGAACATCAAAAAAAAAATAAGATTCCTAGTTCAATACTGCTCCCTTTTGTCAGAATAGGTACATATATATACAAACATATACATATATATGGGTATGTGTATATTTATGGGGGCTGAAGGTAGGAGGGGTTGATGTGTTTTGTAATTCTTTTGTTTCAGTAAGTTGTTTTTTTTTTTTTTTTAATTTAAGAGGCAGGGTCTTGCTCTGTCATCCAGGCTGGAGTGCAGTGGTGTGATCATGACTCACTGCAGCCTCAAAGTGGTAGGCTCAAGCCTCGCTGATTTTACTTTTAATTTTTCTGTAGAGGCGGGGGGGGGTCTCACTATGTTGCCAAGGCTGGTCTCGAACTCCTGGCCTCAAGCAGTCCTCCTGCCTTAACCTCCCAAAGTGCTGAGATTACAGGTGTGAACCACCATGCCCAGCCTTGAATTATTTTTAAATAAGAAATAAACACCAATTTTAGATCTTTTTCTTTTTTAAAGAAATAAACTACTATAGTTAAACTTGATTTTCTAACACTCGACCTACAAGCACCTCCTCCCCAGCTAACCTCTATTTGAATTTAATACTTATCATTTTCTCACATTTTTGTGTTTATATTACGTTTTTGTGTTTATACTACCGTATGTATGCATCCTAAAAAGTATAGTAGTATGGTTTCACATAGTTTTAACCCTTTTCACTCGCTTGCTTTTTTCTTATTATCCACTCGATGTCCGAGTGCAAAGGGTTAAACTTCCTGGAAAGGAGTAATCATGCATATCAGTAACAGATTGTGAAATTAAAATCTCTCATATCTAATTAATAATCTAATTATGGTAGAATCTGAGATGATATCCTACAGCTTACAGTTTTGTGGTCACTAGAAGTCTTTTCTGTTCAAGTGGAAATAAAATCCACCATGAGCTAAAACAAAAGAAATTGTATTTAGAGTTATAAAAAAGAAGTACGGCATGTGAGTCATACTTTAAGAAGCAGCAGCAGAAGAAATAAACTCGTAGAAAGAATCCACTTTCTTTGCTATTTTTTTCTTTATTATGATGACACAAGAGTATGACAGGCATGATTTCCCCAACTTAGGCTCTGGTAAAGTTGATTTATCCATCTATGCATGTTTTAGCTTTGCCTTTGTCAAGATAGGGGCAAAAATCAAATTAAGATCCATTATTTTCATTTATTTTTTTTTCAGCATATTATGGGGGTACAAATGTTAAGGTTATGTATATTGCCCTTGCCCCCCTGCCCCCCTCAATACAGAAACTAGAAATGTTACCAGGAAAATGAAATTTTAAAGAGACATGCAAAATGCAAACACCAATTTGTCGTTTTCTGATTCTAAATACAAAATTAACCCAGTTCTGTATTTATCTTGTCATAGTGTGTCCATGGACCACACTTTCAGCAGCATTGGTGTAGGCTGCCTTCTTTAGCTCATTTTTTTGCTGTATCTCTGAGGTTCTTTCTGAGATTCTTTTCCTGCTTGCCTTTGGAATTTAGAATTTCCTTTAGTGGGTGTGCTGGTGGAAAATTCTTTGTTTCATTTGCCTGAAGTATCTTTATTTTACTTGGATTCTTGTAAGAAATTTTTAGTGACTATAGAATGGTTTTTCTTTTTTTTATTTCAAAGTATTATGGGGGTACAAATAATTTTGGTTATAGTGATTACTTTTATAACGCTTGAGTCATGCTTATAAGTGTGCCCATCACCGAGACAGTGTTCATAGTACCTGTTAGATACGTTTTCTCCCATCACCTTCTCCCTATGCTTAATTTCTGTTAAGTTTTTACTTCTCTCTATGCACACATGTACTCATCAATTAGTTCCAATTTAATAGTGAGTACACATCTGGTGTTTGTTTTTCCATTCTTTAGATATTTCACTTAGGATAATGGTCTCCAGTTCTGTCCAAACTTGTTGCAAAAGCCATCAAGTCATCCTTCTTCATAGCTGAGTAGTGTTCCATGGTATACATATACTACATGTTATTAATTCACTCATGAATTAATGGGCACTTGTGTTGATTCCACATCTTTGTAAATATGAATTGTGCTGCAATAAACATTTGAGTGCAGGTGTCTTTTTGATAAAATGACTTCTTTTCCTTTGGGTAAATACACAGTAGTAGGATTGCTGGATCAAATGGTAGGTCTACTTTTAGTTCTTTGAGGTATCTCTATACCGTTTTCCATAGATGTTATACTAATTTGCAGGCCTGCCAAGAGTACAGTACAGAAGTGTTCCTTTCTCTCTGTACCCACACTAGCATCTATCATTTTTGGACTTTTTAATAAAAGCCATTCTAATAGGGCTAAGGGTGATATCTTGCTGTGGTTTTAATTTGCATTTCCCTGATGATTTGTGATGTTGAGCATTTGTTTCATATGTTTATTGGCCACTTGTCTATCTTCTTTTGGAAAGCTTCTGTTCATGTCTTTTACCCACTTTTCGATGGGGTTGTTTGATTTTTTTCTTGCTGATTTGCTTGAGTTCTTTGTAGATTGTGGTTACAGAATTATTTTTCTTCAGCACCTTAAAAATACCTTTCTACCATCTTTTTGAGAAGTCACCTATTAATTATTGTTAAGGGCCAAATGAATGTATCTTTATTTAAGGTAATGTTACTGATTAACCTAAATATCTTCTTGTATTTTTCTCTTACAGGGAATACAGTGAGTAACCTTGTATATTTTATATAGGAATGTAAATTGCAAAAGGTTAGATGGTATCCTTTCCAAAAAGTTTAAAACTATCCAAAACCACACTAAATATACATTTAAGGATACATACATATGTAGTATAAACACAAAAAAATGTGAGAAAATGATAAACATCAAATTCAGAATAGAGGTTAGCTGGGGGTGGGGATGCTAGGAAGTCGATGGGGGATAAAATCAAGTTTATCTATAGTAGTTTCTTTTCTTTAAAAAAAAAAAATCTGAAATAAACATTATAAACTGTTAAGACCTGACAAAGATGGGTGGTAAGAACTGTGGGTGTGTTTGTTATATTATCTCTGTTCTGTTCCATATGCTTGAAATATTTTGTAACTTCTAAAAAAATGCAGTTCAATTTATTAGCAAGCTTTGTGGAAATTTTTTTTTTTGGTGGTGGTTTGTTTTGTTTTGTGAGACAGGGTTTAGTTCTGTTACCCAGGCTAGAATGGAATGTAGCGGCATGATCACAGTTTACTGCACCCTCCAAACTCCAGGCTCAAGTGATCCTCCTGCCTCGGCCTCCCAAGTAGCTAGGCTACAGTTATGCACCACCACACAAGCCTAATTTTTAAAATTTTTTGTAGAGACAGGACCTTGTGTTACCTAAGCTGGTCTCAAACTCCTGGCCTCAAGCATTCTTCCCATCTCGGTCTTCCAAAGTGCTGGGATTATAGATGTGAACTACAGTGCCTGGCCAGTCTGTGGAGTTATTACTAAGAAGTTTCAGAATATGTTCAAGTTGTGTAATAAAGAAGACAAAATTGAGAACTGCTTTTAGAAATGAATGAGGAAAACAGCCCGTTCAAATACTGTACATCATTGTTTCAAATGAAATGTTATACATACCTGTGAGTGCTAAATAAGAAGCAGTGTACCGTTTTTCCAGACCATCTCTAACACTCTGAATTGCACCAAAAATTGGAGGTATGATCATAATCAGGTTACTCACTGTATTCCCTGAAAGAGAAAAATACAAGAAGATATTTAGGTTAATAAATAACAATACTTTAAATAAAGATACATTCATTTGGCTCTTAACAACAATAGGAGGTGACTTCTCAGAAATACAGTGGAAAGGTATTTTCAAGATGCTGAAGAATAATAATTCCATAGTCATCAAAAATTTCTTATAAGAATCCAAGTAAAATAAAGATATTTTCAGACAAATGAAACTGAAAAATTTCCACCAGCACACCCACTAAAGGAAATTCTAAATTCCAAAGGCAAGCAGGAAAAGGATTTCAGAAAGAACCTCAGAAAGTCAGGGCACAGTGGCTCATGCCTGTAATCCTAGCACTCTGGGAGGCTGAGGTGAGAGGATCGCTCAAGGTCAGGAGTTCAAAACCAGCCTGAGCAAGAGTGAGACCCTGTCTCTACTAAAAATAGAAAGAAATTAATTGGAAAACTAAAAATATATAGAAAAAATTAGCCAAACATGGTGACGCATGCCTGTAGTCCCAGCTACTCGGGAGGCTGAGGCAGAAGGATTGTTCGAGCCCAGGAGTTTGAGGTTGCTGTGAGCTAGGCTGACGCCATGGCACTCTAGCCCGGGCAACAAAGTGAGACTCTGTCTTACAAAAAAAAAAAAAAGAAAGAAAGAAAGAAAGAACCTTAGAAATACAGCAAAAAAATGAGTTAAAGAAGGCAGCCTACACCAATGCTTCTGAAAGTGTGGTCCATGGACACCGTATGACAAGATAAATATACAGAGCTGGGTTAATTTTGTATATAGAATCAGAAAACAACAAATTGGTGTTTGCATTTTACATGTCTCTTTAAAATTTCATTTTCCTGGTAATGTTTATAGTTTATAGTAAACTTGAAAGCAATGGATCTTAATTTGATTTTCACTCCTGTCTTTACAAAAACAAAGCTCAAACATAAATAGCAAAGGAATAGTAAAAACCCCAGTAACAGAAATAATTAAGTAAAATGGATGGGAAATGACTAAACAGTATTTTATAAATTTGATTCTGGATAGGATAAAGTGGCATATATTTGCCAAATTCCAAATGAATAACTTTCAGCATAGGTGCAAATATCAAGATATCAATTAACTGAGGGTAGAACACAACATTTTCAAACAGTCAAGGGTTCAAAAAATATACCTACGACATATCTTTTCTCTGTAATCAGCTGGAGAATGTAATGAAACAAGGCAGTTAACCATGAGAAAGGATGACATGGGATCTAGAAACAGGGGCTGCAACACAGGAGAGAGGTAAAGAAAAGTCCCAAGACTATAGATGCACAAAAGAACCAGAGAGACTACCCAGTCCAAATAGGAGGAGGAGAACCAAGAACTGTAGGAAAGAAATTTCCAAGAAGAAAAAGAAAGGAAGGGACAGGCAATTTGAGAAGTTATAAAATTTGGAAAAAATGTTTGTAGGCATTTGACAGAAGTATTGGAAAACTTGTGCTGTAGTTTTATTTAACCAGTCCTCTGTTACTAAACATTAAGGTTATTTCCAATTCTTACTATTACATGCAATACTGCAATGAATAACCATATATATATTTTTGTTTTGTTTTTAAAACAAGTGTAGGTACATCTGCAAAATAGATTCCCAAAAGTGAGATTGCTTAGTCAAAGAATAAATTTATTTACTAACCCAAAAAGTATTAAAAGAAAACATGGATGCATTGTCCTTTCTCTTACAATGAGTATAGGCATCATTTTATATGCTTAAGGACCATTTGTATTTCTTTTCCTATGAAACGCATATTCATTCCCTTTGCTTCTTCGTCTATTAACTTTCCTTCTTTAAGAAGGAGTCCTTCTTGTAAAAGGGATATTAGCCTTATGTTATGAGACGTAAACTCTTTTGACTTTGCTTATGATGTATTTTGCTATAGACAAATTTTGGGTGCTTTTTAGATAGCTGACTTTATCAATCTTTTATAGCTTCTAGATTTTTAGTCATGGTTTTAGAAAAGCCTTCCCCACTTCAAGGTTATAGAGGAATTTACCCATATTTTCTTTTAGTGCATTTATGTTTCACCTTTTTTTTGAGACAGGGTCTTGCTCTTGTCACCTAGTCTGGAGTGCCATGGCATGATCATAGTTCACGGCAACCTTAAACTCCTGGGCTCAAGTAATCCTCCTGCCTCAGCCTCCTGAGTAGATAGACTACAGACACACACCACCATACTTGGCTAATTTTTTTTTTCTTGAAGGGATGAGGTCTTGCTATGTTGCCCAGGCTAGTCTTGAACTCCTGGGCTTAAGTTATCCTCCCACCTCAGCCTCCCAAAGTGCTAAGATTATAGGCATTAGCCACCATGCCCAACCCTGGTATCACTTTTTAAACAATTTAAATTTAATCTCATTTGGAGTTTTTACAGTGTGAATCTCTCTTCAACTTTATCTTTTTTCCAATGCCTAGCATGATGTAATTATTAACCACAAGGAATAACAAAAAAGTCTACATAAAAAGAAATGTTACCCCAGAGTACACTATTAGGCCTGCCAGGGGATATTATTTACATAGCCATATTGATATTATTAATGTTACATCCTAATTACTTATTTAATAAAAAAAATTATGCTCTGAATTTATCAAGAAAATATAGGGAAAAGAGGGAACAGTATAAGAAAGCAAATCACCAACAACCATAACTGGAAGACAACAGACAGTATCTTCAATTTACAGATCCAGAAAATAGCACTATAAGCAAGTTATTTGGAGATCTGGAGCCAAATGCTAGGAAAAAATAACTAAGCAGTAAAAAGTTATTGCTGGACTTCTGCTTCCACACAAGATAAAGAAATAGGCACCAGATTTACCCTCCCAGCTCCAATAAGAATGAGAGTGAGAGTGAGAGAGAGTGAGAGCGAGAGAGAAAATATATGAAACAATGGTTCAGAAGACAATAGACATCAAGCAATCAAAGCAATGATCCCCAAGAAAACAAGAAACAAATGACCCCTATGAGTGCTCCAGCTTACTGCCTGGAGTATTCAGGAAAATCTCAGGCCACAGAATAGGGAGGGAGTACCCAGGGGAAGCCTGGTAGACTCTCTGAGTTGAGGAAACAGGGCTTAGAGTTCAGGAAGACCTAGGTGACAAGATTTCACAGGAGAGAGTATATGAGAGAGAGGTTTAGAGAGAAAGAACTCTGGAAATCTATAAAGGGACCCTTACTATTCAGCAAAAGACTGATCAGCATCTGCATATGAGGAAACTACCCAAAGCCAGGGAAGAACCATGTGAAAAGATTAGAGGGAATAGTACCTGGTAATCTCACAAGACCAGAAACAGTACCTTTTCCCACAAGCCAGAATAGTAAAATTCATATTTCACTAGGCATTGGATAAAGTAATCAAGACGACCTTGCCTCAGTAATAGGGAAAAATTAGTACTAGACTGAGCCCTGTTCCAGGCGTAGCTAACAAATCATAAAAGCAAAAAGGATCAAACTATTTCCGAGTAACTTAATTGAATCCCAGAACAAAATTCAAGACTATTTATGGTAATACAAAAGTTATCCAACACTTAACCCTTTGCACTCACTTGCTTTTTTCTCATTATCCACTCGACATTATCCACACTCGACATCTGAGTGCAAAGGGTTAACAAGGTAAAAAGGACAATGTCTGGTTCCAATCAAAGATTACCAGGCATACAAGGAAGCAAAAAACATGACCCACAAGGAAAATAATCAATGGAAACCAACCTAGAACTGACACAGATGTTAGAATAAGCAGTAAAGAACTAAAACAGTTCATATAAAAACCTTGAGAATGCAAACTAATCTATAGTGACAGAATGCAGATCAATGGTTGTTGGGGGAGAGATGGGAGGGGGTTCGGGGACAGTCTGATACAGAAGGAGGACTTACAGAGAAGTACAATAAAACTTGGAGGTGATAGATATGTTCACTGTCTTGACTGTGGTAATGGTCAAAACAATTTGTATACTTTAAATAGATGCAGTCTATCATATGTCAGTTATACCTCAGTAAAGCTGTTTTTTAAAAAAAGTTTGCTTTTGGTGAGTAGAATTTTTTTTTTTTTTTGAGACAGAGTCTCACTTTATTGCCCAGGCTAGAGTGAGTGCCATGGCGTCAGCCTAGCTCACAGCAACCTCAAACTCCTGGGCTCAAGGAATCCTGCTGCCTCTGCCTCCCGAGTAACTGGGACTACAGGCATGCGCCACCATGCCCGGCTAATTTTTTCTATATATATTAGTTGGCCAATTAATTTCTTTCTATTTATAGTAGAGATTGGGTCTCGCTCTTGCTCAGGCTGGTCTCGAACTCCTGAGCTCAAACGATCTGCCCACCTCGGCCTCCCAGAGAGCTAGGATTACAGGCGTGAGCCACCGCGCCTGGCCCTGGTAAGTAGAATTACACAGAATAGCAAAGAAAGGTTACGGAAAAAGTACTGTGTTCGGGTTTTGTTAAAGTCTTTTAGCAATATCTAGATTTTTAAAATCTACATCTTTTTAAAAATGTATTACTTGGATAAAATAAAAATTAATTTAAAAACTAGGGAAGGGAGTAAAATAGTTGGGAGTAGCTTCGCACATGGTAAGATTTGAGCTAGACCTGAAAAGAGAGAAAGCAAAAACCTACTGAGCCTAACAAGTACCGAATACTGGACTTTACATTTTACTTGTGCTATCTTACTTGCTTCTCACATCAACCTTGTGAAATATTATTGTCCGCATTACATAAAAAGTAAAAGCAGGCTAAGAGATTATATAATTTAACCAAGTTCTCACAATAAGCAAATGGTGGTGCCAAGACTTTATTCCAGGTCTATCTGTCTTTATAGCCAACGTTCTTACCACTAGATTCACTAGCACAGTAGTCACACAAGGAGGGTACTTATTAATATTTTAAAAATTATATCAGAGTATTCTACTCAGAATATATTAAGTGAATTCCAAATTGTACAAAAAACAAAGTAATTTGCCTAAATGGAGTGTGCAAATCTAAGGTGGGGAGCCAGACAGATTGAGAGTTATGAATCTACAATGCAGTTAATTAACAGCTTTAAATAAACCTGTAGGAGATGATAAATATTTTACTATGCAGGAGTGGTAGGATTTGAACTAATGAAAATCTTTACTGATGACTGAGATAAAGGAATCAAAACATGCCAAAATGTACAGATAATATTAAATTTGGCTGATATGTCCATAGTATGGAAGTTAGGAGTACATTTCAAATGACCTGGAGGCAGAGGGCATAGAGGAGGGTCCTACAAACTACATGAAACTCAATGAAGGACAATACAAAGGTTTCTAAATTAGAATGAGGAATAGCAAAACACAAATATAGGCTGTGTGAGAGAGAACAAGGCCAACCCTGAGAGAAAGTTCCAAAAACAGAAACATGACAAAATTATTTCTATAAGTAGGGGGAAAATCTCTGTATAATACCTCAAATGTTTTCTGTGAGGAAGATCACAAAATACTACCTCAAAACATGGAAAAGAGGAAAAAATGGAAAGAGCTGGATAGCAGTCATTCTACTTCCCTCTGCTTTAGTTCCACTTCTCTTTAGAAGGTTTGTCTTATTTGTGGCACCCTACTTTAAACAAAATAGATATTAAAGCATTAGGAGAAGAGACTAAAATAAAAGATTTACTTAATAAATACAACATATCATACGATATCTACACGATTGTAAAGTTAAAGGTGAATGGGGTTATGACTCTAAAATATCAGAATTAAAATCAATGAAGGTTGCAGAGAAGCAAATCTACATTCAACACAGAGCAAAACATTCTAAAATTAAAGCTGTCCAAAAATGTAACAAGATGCCTTATTAAACTACAAGCTTTTGGGGATTCAGGAAAGTTTCTTATTCATACTTTCATCACTATCACTTGGCACATTACCAAGGACAGGTACTAAGGAAAGTCTGGTAAAATGAACAAACGCATGCATGCATGCATCATGCATGCTTGGTTAAACCTGAGTGTAGTGGTTTCTCCTTTGTTCTGTTATTATTAATAAAATGAATGTGTCTCTTATTTTTTTGATTTAACAATGTGTACATTGCAGATTATTTTAGAATGACTTCATTCTTTCAAAAAATGACACATTATAAAAAATTTAAGCAATTTATAAAAGTGTAAGAAAAATTAAATAGTTAAATATTCCAAGACCCAGAAATTATCATCACTGATATTTGCTAAGCTTGCCATATACAGAGAGAAATGAATAGATCAATTAAGAAAGAAAGACAAAGTTTTATAGGGTATTAGACATGTTCTTTAAAAAAAAAGTATTAAAAATACTTTAACAAAAAAAAAAGTCAAACTGCATATGAAAACCACTAAAAGTTAGAGTACTGGTTTTTATTATACATGTTTAATTTTTATAGCAAATGCATCTTTGCTGTGAGTTGAAGAAATTCACTCTTAAGTTTTCTTCCCTGCCCTTCTTACCGATTTTTATTAGCCATTTCCACATCAAGGATTTTATATTTTACATTATCAAAGGCTTATATTTTGTTCTGCAAACCACATTTTCTATCCTGTTTTTTCTTCCATTAAAAAAAAAAACTTTATTAAGCTACAGCTCACATGTAAGATTCACCCTTTTAATGTGTACAATTCTGTGGTTTTTAACATATTTACAGACTTATACAACCTTCACCACTAGTTTTAGAACTTTTTCATCAGCCCCCAAAGAAACCTGAGATTGATCAGCAGTCATTCCCCATTACCTCCTTCCCATACCCCCTGACAACCACTAATCTACTTTTTGTCTCTATGGATTTGACTATTCCAGCCATTTCACACAAATGAAAAGATATAATATATAGTCTTGTGTCTAGCTTCTTTCACTTAGCATGTTTTCAGGGTTCATCCATGTTGAACATGTACTTGGAACTTCATTCTTTTTCATTGCCAAGTAATAGTCTATTGTATGGATATACTACACTTTGTTTATATAGTCATCAGTTGGATATTTGGGCTGTTTCTACTTTTTGGCTATTATGAATGCTGCTGCTATGAGCATTCATGTACAGGTTTTTGTTTGGACAGATACAAAAATTCTCTTGGGTATATAACTAGGGGTAGAATTCCTAGGTCATATAGTCATTTCAATTTTGTTTTAGCCACAGTTTTGTATTTAAATGGATACAGTGCCTACCACCAGTCTTTTTCTCCAGGGCTTTTCTTTCCATGCTTTTTCTTTTTATTTTAAATCAAGTTTTAGTTGTTTACATTTCACCATCCATCTTCATAGTTTTTCAAGGACTTATATAGGTGCTATATTTCCTGACTTCTGAGTTTTTCAGAATATTGTCTTTTGCATTTTTATTCAAAAAAAGACTTGAATAAATGCTATAAAATGTCACAGATTTTCTTTCCTTCAAAAGTTTGTAAGTATTGTGCTATTATCATCCAGACTGAATGTTACTATAAAGAAGTCTGAAGCAGCCTAAATTTTTCCCTTTTGGATTACTTGCTTTTTTTGCCTAGATCCCTGAAGAATTCTTTCTTTATACTTTTTTTTTTTTTTTAAAGAGACAAGGTCTCTGTCACACCAGCTGGAGTACAGTGGCAGGACCACAGCTCACTATACCTTGAACTCCTGGGCTCAAGGGATCCTCCTGCCTCAGCCTCCTAAGTAGCTAGGACTACACATGTGGGCCACCACATCTGGCTAATTTTTTAAAAAATGTTTTGTAGAGACAAAGTCTTACTATTGCCCAGGCTGGTTTTGAACTCCTGGCCTCAAGCAATCCTTCCATCTTGGCCTCTCCAAAGTGCTGAGATTATAGGTGTGAACCACCGCATCTTTCTTTATACAGATGCTGTGTGTATTTGGGTAGTGATTGGGCTTCCAGATCAGATGAAAATGCTATACCCCTGTTTCTCTTTATAAAGCTAAGTAAACATATTATTACATTAAAGACATTTTTGACTCCTGAGTCAGACTGCCAACCAGAACCTGTAACTGCAGCTTTGGTGCTACAGATGTAATTTAAAATAATATCAAAACACATTGCATACCTAGGAATAAATCTGACAAAGATGTGAAAGACATAATACTAACAAAACTCCCAAACAGATTTTGGGTACAAATTGGTAAGCTAATTCTGAACTTTATATGAAAATACAAGTATCCAAGAAAAGTCAAGATAATCCTGAATAACAACAAACCTGGAATTTTTATAGTACCAGATATCAAGGCCTGCTAATAGCAAGGTTAGATAAAAAAGAATAGAACAGATAAAATTACAAGAACAAATTAACATTTATGACCACTTGATTTATGACAAATACAACTCTGCAGTATAGTAGATAAAGGATCGTCTTTTCAATAAAAGGTACTTGACCAACTGGATATTTTTATAGGAGAAAAATGAATCTGGACCCTAAACTCACACTCCTTACACAAAAATAAATTCCAGATGTACTATAAATCTAAATATAAAAGGTAAAATAATAAAACTTTCAGAGGAAAACATGGGAAAACATCTTCAATACCTTGGAGTGGCTATGATTTTTTAATAGGACATGACAAGGATTAACCACAAAAGCAAAAAATTTGATAAATTAGGTAAGACTATAGAGTCAGGAAGAAAGAATAAAATGTTATTTTTTAAAAGCTGATTTAAATAATAGATATAACATTCCTTTGTAAATAAGGGGCCATAGAAATGTTAGCTAATTTAATTTTATTAAACAAAAATAATATATATAAAATGATCATCGATTTAAAACTTTTGGTTAAAAAATGATCTCAATCAGGATCCAATCAGAAAAGATAAACCACAGAGTAACTTAAATAGGAAAAGCTTACCAAAAGAATTATTAACTATAACAGGGAATTGTAGTAAGAGACCAGTTAATAAGAAATAAAAAAAAAAAAAAAACCTCTACAGAATAAAGGATCAGCAAACGTAAGGACAGCTACTACCCCTAAGGCTGAGATATTATAGAACACTAAAAAAGCGGCTTTCCTGGGGCTGAGGTGTAGACCTTATTGGAGAAGGCATGACATGGTTCACGAAATAGCAGAGAAGTTGCTGTGGTGCCAACTTGCCGGAGCTTGCTGAAAATCTACCCCTTCAGAACTTACTGGAAATCTGCCCTCTAGAGTGCCAGAAAAGCTGATCACATGGAGGTATGGGGGAAGGTGTTGGCTGGGGAAAGGTACTGACCACTAGGTGCCACTGACTGCTGTGTTCTGCAGTAGCCTGGCCCTGGAGAAGCTGACCAAACTTCAGAAGCTGGATACTAGGAAAGCCTCATACATTGTAGGAGACAGAGGCTGTTTAAGCCACTTGGACTTCAAGAGTTGGCACCAAAGCCACTGCCAAGCCAACACACCAGAACCAGGAAGGAAAATCCTTCCTCTTGCAATGTCTCTCTAGTGCCCTCTACTGACAAAGTTTAAACATCCTCCCGGCTGTCAAAGGAAAACATTTAAGGACTCAGGTCCATTTTTACCAAGCATGTCATATGAATGGTGAATTTGGAGCTGAGAGGTAAGAAATTAATAACTAGCACAATTATAAAACTATACTTTCATCAGTCATGGCTGGGTGAAACCATGGTTGGTGAAACCATGGCTTTTGTGGTTAGAAACCATGTGGTTCTCTTGACCGGGTGTGGTGGCTCAAGCCTGTAATCCTAGCTCTCTGGGAGGCCGAGGTGGGCGGATCATTTGAGCTCAAGACCAGCCTGAGCAAGAGCGAGACCCCATCTCTACTATAAATAGAAAGAAATTAATTGGCCAACTAAAATATATATAGAAAAAATTAGTCGGGCATGGTGGCACATGCCTGTAGTCCCAGCTACTTGGGAGGCTGAGGCAGCAGGATTGCTTGAGCCCAGGAGTTTGAGGTTGCTGTGAGCTAGGCTGACGCCACGGCACTCACTCTAGCCTGGGCAATAAAGTGAAACTCTGTCTCAAAAAAAAAAAAAAAAAAAGAAACCATGTGGTTCTCTAACCACAAAAATAAGAATGGGTGTTTAAGATTGTTAAATAATGGAATTTTTTTCTTCTTTTTTCTATACTTTCTACAATGTGGTTATATTGGGTTTAATTTAAAATTAAAGTATTAAAAAGATAAATGATAGAAAATAAAGGCTATTTTCCTTCTCTGAGAAAACACCGAATGGCAAATGATACGGGTATACCAGCAGGGCCCAGAGGCTCCGGCCAAGGCCTTGGAGCTCACAGAGGCAAAGCCAAGGACAAAAAGTGGATGCTGGTCACTAAGCTGGAATGCCTGGACAAGGACATGAAGCTCAAATGCCTGGAGGAGATATATCTCTTCTCCCTGTCTGTCATGGAGTCTTCAGATCAATGGCTTTTTCTAGGGGGCACCTCTCAAGGATGAGGCTTTGAAGATTATGCTGGTGCAAAAGCAGACCCACACTGGACAGTGGACCAGATTCAAGATGTTTATTGCCATCAGAGACTACAATGGCCACATTGGTCTGGATGTTAAGTGACCCAAAGAGGTAGCTACTGCCATCCCAAGGGACTGTTAAGCTCTCCATTGTCTTTCTGTGGACAGGTTACTATAGGAAAAAGATTGGCAAGCCTCACACTGTCCCTTGCAAGGTGACAGGTTGTTGTGGCTCTGTGCTGGTGCACCTTATCCCTGTCCCCAGAGGCACTGGCAGCATCTTGGCCCCTGTGCCCAAGAAGCCACTGTTGCTGGCTGGTACTCCTACACCTCAGCAGGGGCTGTACTACCACCCTGGGCAAATTTGCTGAGGCCACCTCTGATGCCATCTCCAAGACGTATAGCTATCTGACCCCTGAACTCTAGAAAGAGAGCATATTCACCAAGTCTCCCTACCAGGAATTCACTGATCATCTCCTCAAGACCCACGCCAGAGTCTCCATGCCCAAGACCAAGGCTCCAGCTGTGGCTACAACATAGGGTTTTTATACAAGAAAAATAAAGTGAATTAAGCCTGTTTTAAAAGAAAAAAAAGGGTAAACTGCTTCTACTAAGAAGAGTCTAATTTGGTTTGAGGTTAACTGTTCCCAGAAAATTCAATTAAAACACTTTCTTTTTTGAAAATAGAAACTAGAGATTCATTCATACCCCATACAATAGTATACTAAAATATTAAAGAAAATTTTGTTTTTTAGAGGGGAGTCCTATTTGAATATAGATTGAAGGGATTTAAAAAATCTGAAAACTATGAAATTTTTTTTTCTTTTTTTTTTTTTAATTTCAGCATATTATGGGGGTACAGATTTTAAGGTTTCAATAAATGCCCTTTCCCCCTCCCCCCACAAGTCTGAGTTTCCAGCATGACCATCCCCCAGATGATGCACATCTCACTCATTATGTATGTATATACCGGCCCCCCTCCCCATCCCCCCTGCCCAATACCCTATTACTGTAGTACCTATGTGTCCACTTAGGTGCTGCTCAGTTAATACCAGTTTGCTGGTGAATATATGTGGTGCTTGTTTTTCCATTCTTGGGATACTTCACTTAGTAGTATGGGTTCCAGCTCTAACCAGGAAAATATAAGATGTGCTATATCACCGTTGTTTCTTAGAGCTGAATAGTACTCCATGGTATACATATACCACATTTTATTAATCCATTCTTGGATTG